>LR736918.1:400544-476919 GCA_902654985.2 Oryctes borbonicus | reverse complement strand
TTATTATTATTATTATTATTATTATTATTATTATTATTATTATTATTCAACAACAATGTATAGAGACCAAAAACCATGCCCTTGGTATAATTTGAAACTAAGACATGAAACGTCAAGTTTAAAAACAAAGTACTGAGAAAGCCAAAGAAGCCTAATACGAAAATTTGATAGCGGCGTCACACAGCAAAACAAAAACATCGTAGAATATAATAACGCTTAGCACTAAATAATTCTAATCAGAATATGATAATAAATGATTCTTTTGGTAACAGGGTTGAAGAACCGTCTAGCACAGCAAAACTCTGCAACGCACCTCTTTAAGTAAACGGATTATTGCCTTTGTGTATCCATAGCAATACTGCGCCCAGTATCTTTTCCTAACAAATGAGAACGAAGTATTAAACATCATAAACAGTATCACTCAGAAAACCTTCAAACCTCTCTTATCAAACCTTTGGCACATGCTGTTAACAACTGCATGGAACAAGGGATTTATCCGCAATGCCTACTGAGTCATATTTTTGATCAGAAATAGCCGATTTTCAAAAGGAAACCATGTAAACATAGTGCTTATAATGTGAAATTTTGCTATACAAGGTTATTAAAATTTTTAAAACTCATTCAAAAATTCATTTATCTCTTCAAATAAAATCTCAATTGCCGAAGAGTCTTTTAGTGTTAAATTTACCTACATAATTTAGAAAAATCCTAAATTTCTAAATTTTCCCCTCGTAAAGCATTTTCTATAAGGCCATGAGCACTAGAAATGCTAAAAGTTTACAGGTGCCGATTCATAGCAGGCCGCTTTATGAAACAGATCTATATTACCGTGGAGTCAATTACTATAACAAACTGCCGGATACTATCAAATATTGTAAGAGTACAGCTACTTTGAAACTAAATTAAAAAATTTAATATACAAACGTAGCTTTCACCATGAAGACGAGTACGTATGTATGCTGCGCATCTTGGAAACAAGTTGTTCTGTTTGTGAAACATGTCTTATTGTGTATTTATCATTTTTTAAGAAAAGGCAAGCATTTATGCAGATTAAATTATTTATTCAGGTTCTATTTATACATAAATTTTAATATCCATATTCCATTTTTATATAAATTTTAATTATCTAATCACTATCTTCTTTATATTCATCTTGTTACACACATACTTTATATTGTGTTAACATACAATTATATATGTTATGTTATGACAATGTATCGCATTAAAACAAACTATTATTACTCTCATTAATTCTCATTATTTATCATTTATCGTTAACGTAATTTATTCCGTTCAATATTTTTGTAGCAGTAGCAGTAGGTAGTCGCGTAAACGGGAAGTTGTGGACAATGATTCGATTTCCTCGTGCATTTCCGTTGCACAGTACAGTATATTCAATATGCAAGGAAAATATACGAGGGAATTGAGTCGCTGTCCCCCGCCGCCCTTTCTGTCACGTCATCACCCACCGCTACTAGTAATGTATCCAGATGTGCACTATTTTCGTTGTTTGCTGAAGAATCAGTACCGCGATCTGATCGATTTAAGTCTCAATTTAGTGATTACCGTCGTGTTTCGTTCACTTGTTTAACATAGCGTTGTGTTGCGCGTGTCCTACTTACAGCAATTATCGATTCAGCAATGCGAATATGAATTTTAAAGATTTTAAGATGATCGACATCCATTACAAATCCCGAATTTACTTGTGGCAATACCGTTTAGATCTTTCGCCTCCTTATCTAATTCTTTGTCGCAACTTTTTGGACAGCTAGTACGGCATTTACGCTCGTATAAGTGTAGTACAGTCGTTAGCGGAAATATAAATATAAATATCAAACATGCGGTGGAATCTAAAATGAACAGGGTGGAAATCGAAAAATGTCTAAATTTATACCAAAGTGTGGAGTGTTTATGAAATGTAAAACTAATAGACTCTTGCCATATAAATACACTAAATATCGCCAATGAAACTATAGCGGATAAAATGAATATTATAGATACAGTTAACAAAAAGATTAATAAATTTCAAATCTACTTATAATCAGGAGAAAAAGAACATTTTCAAATTATATATATATATATATGTATCTTATTATTTAAAAAGGAAATAGGGATCCGCATGCTTCACAACCGTATCTTGTTGAATAATTATGGGATTTATCTAGTGCAGTATCTTCCGTGGTTTCAGACATAAATTCTCATCGATGCTTTACATGTTTAGAGGAAATATATTACAATGTAATTTGCTTGATGCGCCGTAGATTGTGTTCTAAAAAGAAGAAAATAGATATTAAGTACCTACATATTTCAAACAGCAAGGCGATAGGGTAAACAATGAATTATTACCTAAAGGCCTACATATATGACCGAGCTAGTTCTTGCATGTAAAATTAGAATTTGAATTGAAAGTTGAAAATATTTTTAGGGTGTGGGTCTGCTTGCTATGAAGCAAACAGCAAAATACTTCTTTATGTAAAGAGTGCGCGAAATGCTGTGCCTAGATAATCGAGAGTGAATGTTACTTTGATGACCAGAATTATTTTAAGCATGAGTTACACACAAAACCCCTTTTTAAAAGGCAAACACACAGAAATAGACGTGGTCTATAATAGACATAACCTAACTCGAAATGTCTCTGGCGTGGTCCAGCCGCAGTCGTGACGAAAGAAAGGTGACTCTGTTCTAGTAGTTGATGCTACAAATCGATTGGATGCAACAGATCAGGCATTTAGAAGAGGTAGACGCTTTGATGGAAATTCCTGTAAGCATTTTCTACAACTCTTGCACTGGAAACTATAAAAATCAAGAATATTTTAATTTAATTTAAAAAACAAACGAAATTTGCAGTAATGTTTACAGTAACAATAGTAACTTACTATTTATCATTGGTCGCTTAATATTTAAAATTAGGTACAAAAAATTATGAAAATACTGAGAGAAGAAGTTTGCTAATTCTGTAACACTTTTTTACTAAACAAACCAAGACGTCCATATGATAATACATACGACCGATTTCAAGAGTCCAAAGTATTTGATGTCATTAATCATGCGTTGCTGGATAAACTGCGGGTATTCAGCATAAATGGCGTAGCTGGTAATTTTTTTATCTCTTATTTGAGTGGTGATCGCCTACAGTGGCCATAACAGCTTAGCCGCAGATAATCTTTCACATTTTATTCCCAAACTAAGAAGGTGAGATCCGATGCTTGTTAAGGATCCGTCTTAGCTCCAAATCTTTTTCTGGTTTATATCAATAACTTGCAGCTGTGTTTGATATCGAGAGCTGTCGCAATATGCGGATGAGACAAGTTGCACTACTTCGTATAACAACGGGGCTGATCTTCTATCGCTGCGATAATACTTATACATCGAATGGCTAATTGGGACGGGAGCAATTATCTTAAATTAAAGGCGAATAAAACTAGCATAATAAAGTTTGGATCGTCGAATTTGCTTGGCTTGCACAATGCAGTGAATCTACGTTCAATGCGGCTATTTTATTTCACGTACGCTGAATTTCGTTTCAAGTATGGTCTAATTTCTTGGGGATCTTCAGTAGATGCAAAGAAAATATTTATATTGCAAAGTAAAACCATTAGATACATGCTGTGTGTTTCTCCTTTAACATCATGTCTTACCCTTTTCAACGAATTACTTATCCTCCGTTGGCTGTACATATTTGAAATTTTGACTTTTTAGTGAGACAGTCATGTGAAATGAGTCCTAAATGTTCAGCAATAACATCGTATAACAAGCTGCCTACCTCGATCAAAATGCCGCAACCACAATCGCAATTTAAAAATAAATTGAACCTTCACCTTCAAAAATTAACTCCAATTTAGCGCAGATTAAACGAAATCGCCATCTAAAACCTCATCACGTCTAACTATTGTGCAATTTGCACAGAAAATAATGCTATAATGCCACCGTACGTTACTGTTATGATCTTGCAAAGTACAAAATGTTTAAAACTTTCATTTGCGTAGGAAACTCTAGGTAATCATATTTAACCTTATTCATACCTCAGCCGGATTATATACCGATGCTTTATTGGGATCGTACGTTCGGAATATAATTTCAGTAAGATAGGATCAACGATTTTGACCTCTGTATTAGCATGTTCCTCTCGTATTTCAAATCCGGATTATTAATACTTCCTCTCTATACTTTCCAGAAGGCATGAATGCATAACACGCAATACACGCACGCCCATACTTATCCGGAGCCCATGGGCGTCCGATATGCCATGTGGAGGATGCTCGAAAATGCGGGGCACTGAGAAATTTAATTAATCGTAAACTATTAACAGGGCGAAGGCCGGCGAAATTGATTATCGATTAGAACGTATGTACTGGCCAGATCAGTGGCTTTCCAATAGATAGTTTAATGGGTGGTGGGAGTTACACCGTTACTTGCACTTGACGCAGTAGTTTAATACTTGCTGGTTTCATAAAACAATATGAGGCGCTTAAATAAGATGTTGACGGTATATATCCGGCCATGTGTAAGGGCACATTGTATATGTATTATACAATGTTAACTATGTACCTTATCTTAAAAATCTAATTGGAGAATTTGTTATATTACCCTACCATTACCGAAGACGAAAGGTATAGCTACACTCCAGATTATGCCAATTGTTTAATTAGCTCGGAACAATTGGTTCCTAAACTCCCGGTTTTCTATTCGCAACATTTTCTGTTTGCATTTTAAAATTATAGGAATTCAAATTTTCACAACTTGTTATAATCGTAGAAGAAATTGGACAACAGGAATGTCATAATAACGTAATTTACGATGCCATTAAATGAGTTGCCAAATTAGTCGAGGAACATGCGCATTTCAAGGTTGTAGATTCGCAGCGAAGATACTTCGCGGTGGCGCTAGGCGGCAAACAATTGAATAACATTACAATCTGGAAAGAAATTGGTAATCTGAAATCATATCTATGAATTAAGTTTTATGTTATTTGACAGTCGCCGTTAGTGTTTCTGTAAAAATGGGGAAAAAGTGAATATCGAGGATTAAACTCTAGCAATATCCCAACGTGAATAAAAACCGGGAGGAAGCTGTTTACGAAAACTCTTCACCGTCATTTGCCACAAAGAAACTTCGGACAGCCAAATTTAAACGAGGTCATATCATTGGTTGACGATGAACGGGGCGGCCTAAAAACTACTCCCACTGTCGATAACATCGGAAAAGTTCACCACATGATAACCGACAACTGTGAAATTAGGGTTGTAGAGATAGCGGAGGTTGTGGGCATCTCGAAATAACGTGCTTGTCATATATTGTCTGAGGATTTGGGCATGAGAAAACTAACTGCGCGTTAGGTGCCGTACTCAAGACCGAAAACGCATTCGAGTGAATTGTAGATGGAACTGGGATACATCAGTACACTCAAGAAACTGAGACGCAATCATATCAGTCGAGAGGTGAATCGGTTGAGGAAGAAGTTGTTCCATCAACCAGGAAAGCGATGATGACTGTTTTTTGGGATAGTCACGATGTTGTGTTAATCGACTATCCTTTCGTTTACAGAGGATAACGAACGAGGAGTAAATAATAAATGAATACAATAAATTGGGCGGAATGGCGGCGCTATCGAGAAAGAAGTTTCGGATAACGGAGAAAAAAGGATCGAGCCCCTTTTTTGGGAGTTTCCCCGAGAAGAATCGGATTCCATTCCCACAGCTATCAATTAAACAATTAAACGGGACCGTGTCCGATCCAAAGTAATAGAAGGCGGACGGTTGGAGTTATTTTGTGCCCGGCTTTAATGCCGGTTTTTGGCGCCATATACAACTGATAGAAAGTTTGAGAATTAAATAGCTTAGTTAAGTTAATGGGTATAATGACGCCGCGCTCTTTTTTCTTGTCTCTCTAGAATTGCCGAGGAAACGAGGTGACGCTATAAAACTTTGTAAATTATTAAAGTTCTTGCCGTCGGGTGTATAATTATTTTAGGGTAATTGTTTGATAGATAAAGGAAAACGTTAGTTAACAACTGTAAGACTTGAACATTTTGTACAAAACCCTACGTCTAAACGTAATACAAACTGTTACATTGAAATATTGCCAATAGTATGACAACTGTACCATAATCTCAACTCCACTATTTGAATCTAAACAAATGCAGTTTCTCGGCAATGAAGTAACTAAAAAGAATTGTCTAAACAATAATACATAAATGCCTACAAGTTATTAATTTATTGTATGAGATTGCAGTGTCTCCAATAGCTTTTCATATTTTTTGTGCCTTTTAAATATTTTCGGAATTCTTTTCATCATCGATGTTTGATATTACTACCACTGTTTCTTAATTCTGGTAATTTCTTAGCATCGTAATTGCTATAGTTGTCTAATATAGTATAGTCTAGTATATCCATTTTACTATTAGCAGACTAGTTCACAATAATTAGTTGTTCGAGAGATAAATTACCTGTTTAGTTTTCGATGTATTTATGGACCACTTCTACTGCAAACCAACTATTTTTGCTCCATCCTCTTATCTATCTATTTCAATAATTATTCAATCAATTTCCTCTCGCCATTTTCTCTTTTCTTTGTTAGGAATATATGCAGTGAGTTCCATTTACTTAGTCATCTACTTCTTCATGTAAACAGTTACTTCATTCTCCTGATTTATTATTTGTTGCTTCGCAATGTGTGTAACTCCTTTTGACTCTAGTTGAGCATTTCCTCCTTTCTTTCTATTTCTTTAACTTTCGTCAATGGTTTTATTGCCCCTATTTCTTATTTTTCCCTAGATCCATTTGATGTATTAGCTGTTTCGTCATGGTTTCTATTGTATAGTTGCATCTATTAACAGTACCCTCCTCTGGTAAATTTGAATTCATCTGTCCAAATATTTGCTTGTAAAAACTCTGGGTCTTCCTGGAGCCATATTAATATTCGCTCGCCAAAGGCGGGATGGGGAGCCCCATCACCAGGATTAAACGCTTAGTAAGGCGTACACGTACATTTTATGTGTAAAGAATGTTATTATTATAATTGTTATTATGGGCGTACTTTTCTGAAATCTGAAATCTTACCAATAAACCCGTCCCTCCACACCTAACAAATTATCGAATAAAGCAAAACATCTGCACAAATTTGGCTGAATATTGATAGATAACAGACGATGTCAAAAATAATGGCCTGCGAATTTTACCAGTATAAACCCTATTAGAATGTATTTTTAAATTATAGTTCTTTTTTTCTACGGTACTCTCGGATTTGAATTTGCGCAAGGTTAATGGCGATGTATTTTATTACTGCGGATAGAACACTCATTAGAGAAACTATTAACTAAAAGCAATAGCTTGTCTAGCTTATTGGATTACATGAAAACGGGATTCATTAACATGCGGCCCAGGTGGTGTTGTCGAACCCATACATAATGCCACCAAGAACACCCTAATTGGGATCGAAGTATAACCCGATAATTGATAACGCTGTACAACGCAAAATAATCACGGATGTAGTCGTCGCATCGTTCTGTTAGTAATACAACAAAGCATTTCAGCTTTTTACCGACCACTGTTCTATTAACCATGTATATGCCATTACATACGTTTCGTCTGTACTTATATATATGTGGTTCGCTATTCAATACAAGGGATAGTAGCGTCTAGTCTGATTTGGCGGATGTAACCGCTTCTACAGGTATATTATTCCTAAACAGCAACTTAGAATTTAACAGTACGTCTGCTAGACGAATCTTTAAGAAGTCTACATCACAGCCACAACTTTTTTAATGAAAGTTGGACTTCGGATACAAGTTTTACATATCTATACAAACTTGCAACAGTGGGTGGTGGGCTTACACTACAAAGATCGTAACTACATCTATTAAACTTCACTCATGCAGTTCACTTTGTTTTTCATTTTGGAGGAGCAATATAAAGTTTTACCACTGGAGAGTAAATGGTATTGTGATTGGCTGTTTGTAGACTAGATGGCTCAAAAGCTGCCCTTGATATGAATGGATTTTATTACTTGCTTTATATGATAGTTTCAATATTGTGTTTGAAAAGCAAATGAAAACGAGGCTTTTTCCCTTATCAGCAACACAATTACCTTATTAATAAAGATATTTTTTTCATGTAATTCTTGGAGAATGCCCACGTTCAAAGGAACTCGCGCGCACACTGTCACACAGACTATCGTACTTAGCAGATTAAGAACGAGATCCATACCTAGACGAATAAATTGGTATTCGAATCGCTTCCTTGACCGATTTCCAGTCATTTGCCGGACTATGTAAGACATTCATTAGAGCGCAGGTAAAGTGTCGGGGCGGTGTTTCTCAATATCACCTGAGCTTTTGATGCAGTTTGTTGGTCAAGCTGAAAAGAATTGATATTTGATTGAGAATTAGCACGAAATGACCTGCGCTTATCCCATCTCTTACCATTACACGCCCACTTTCATATTGCGGCCTTTTTCGAACAAATTGTGGTTGATTACGTGTTCCAAGTTAACGCCAAATTAAAATACGCCTATAATGTGGATGCTTAGCTAATATTCTTCGCGACCTTTTATGAAGAGCTGTTACTAGAACCCATACTAGGAGTCTTCGAGCATACATACCAACATTGTGTTTCTTATTGTTTGAGTTGATACTACTCTTCCCGTAGCAGCGGCAAGCTCACTTCTAAGCTGGGTTGCGTTACGAGTGCGGTTTCTACGTGCAAACACTGTTAGGTATCGATCATCTCTTGGGGTTGTAGATGCTAGACGTTCTTGTCCTCGTCTTCTCTGAACATCTCAGTTTCTAAAAACCGATTCCACAAACGCGAAATCACACTTTGGCTAACTGCAAAAACTTCAGCAACAGCTTGCTGTCTCCGTCCACTTTTCAATTGACCTATCGCTCTCCAAGCCTATGCATGAGTCAAATCGCGTTGCCTTTCCATTATTACCCGTAATTACAGTTAAAAATTTGCTATGATACGGAAAATGGTAAAATCTAACTGTAGTCGAAATCGCTCGGATACTCGCTTGTATACCCTCAAGCTGTGGCGGTTCACACTGAAGCGCTGTACAAGTTGAAACTTGACAAAGCAATCTGTTTCTTGTTTAAAAACGTCATAGTTGCAATATAAAAATATTTGCGTGTCTTGTATTATTTATTTTATTATTATTTTTCTAAATATCCTCTAATTGTTTTGAGCAGTGTAGATCCGGCAACAGCCGCTTTGGTAAGTTCAGTTTATTTCGTATCCCACCTTTAGATCGTGTGAATGCGGTTTACCTACAAATAGAAATTGCAATATTTCTACATTGTATATTCATCCATCTAATATCTACTATGTTTGGAGTTAATAACATCTTCCCTTTATATTCGATTATCTTCTGGGCAAGTGAATTGACGTCCATTATTTCGATAAACTTCTTTCTATTTTGCTCGGTTATTTTGGAGCTTTTCTTTGCGATAAGTTCCGATAATCTTCTCCATAGTTGGATTAACCTCGATAGAGATTTGTTATATATAATTCTTTGTTTACTTATCGGTAGAAATTGTAATATTCCTTTGTTGCAAATGTCAATCTAATTATTTACTACGTTATTTCTTCTTTTATCGTTTGACTATTATCGTTCGGACATTAGGTTGAAGAAACATTCGCGAAAACGATGACCGCGTTGGTGGCTTCTGATTGGAAAGCTGGCCGTCCGTTCGCCTATTGGGTGATCGGGCGCGGGTGCTTCGAACGATTTTGGATGGCTTGCGGAGCCCCGAGAAAAAATACGTACCGTTCGCGTATTAAACGCTATCCGGAAAAGAACGCACGCTGACCAAAGGTGGAGGATCGGTTTTTTTCCCCATATAGGTTGATGCCAGTCTATTATACCTCTCATTATCTAGGGAGAGTCAGATTCTTTAATAAGTGATGTAACAATATATACTCAGGTGCAAAGAATTCGATCCGTTACTTGTTTTATCTTCATTTGTGCTTCTAAAACTCTGGACTTACGACGTTATGTATGTGAATTGATATTGACGATGTCAGTCTGCTGACTTTTTGTTTTGCATTAACCGAGGCTAATTTAATATCTAGAAGATCAGACTAATATCCTTACCTATACATGGTACATCCTAGAGCTCGACTAATTTTTGCACAAAATCACGAAAACTGGAATCACGCCGTTTGGATCAACGTATTATTCTCAGAAGAATGAGCTAGTGGGCAGGCTCCGTTATAGTTTGGACGGAATGCCGGAGGCCGTACTGAATTGGTGGTGATCGACGGTTCTATGACGATTGCAAGGTACATTAATACAATTTTAGAAGAGTGTGTGACTCCCTTTGCTCCATTTTAAAAGGCTTGGTTTGCTACCGTGCTGAAAGATTTAGATGAGCCCGGAATTGTGTGTATGAACTAGCCAGCTTACAGTTTCCACCTCAACACAATAGAATATCCTCGAGACTAGTAAAACATTCGAGTACGGGTACCCGGGGTTCAAACAATTTGGGTGAACTTTCTATGGCGTTTCATTCAGGGTGAGGGCAATTGAACCAAGCTCCAGTCTGAAACATATGCAAGCTGTCAGAGAGGCCTAAATTTGTTTTTTCTTGCAAATATATTATTTGCTCAACCTTAAGATTAAATCTGAAAACATTTTTCTATACGAAGAAAAAATTGAAATAGATCGGGTTTTTTGCACTTAGGCGTATATTAAAAAGCCTGTAGAAAATATTAAAAGGTAACACAATTGTAATAAAGCTTAATAAAATTATAATAAAACTTATTAACATGGTGATCAAGCTAATTAACTTATTTTCGTTATCTATTTTCCTGAGAGTAGTGCAATATAATTAGAGAACATTCATTAAAACGTTAAATTTTCTAACCAAGATCTCTAAGGTAACTCGTTATTATAATTTATTTAAAAGATGGATTCATTTTATGATCGAGGAAATCTCTCATTAATGTAAATTAATTCTCCTTATATTTCTTCGTAGCTCTAGCAGAAATAAAAAAATTATGTTACGGAGCCCACCTTAGGAAACTTCCTTTTAATCCAGTTTACCCTTTCACTTTTTTCAATTAAGTTTTTTCCTTAAGGTTTGAAAAATGCGAAAAAGGAATTAGAATATTCCGTAAAATCTATATACACGAAAAATGCCCCAACAAATTTAGTGAATGCCTTCTTTTTAAGATTACAGAGTGAGCTTCGATTGCAAGGGGTTAATAGAAAGCTAGAACAGTAATTTTAAGTTATAGTATTTGATGATGACGGAAACTTGTTCTAATTTTCTTGTTCTAATTAGTTTAGAAGATAAAATAACGGACATTTTAAAAAGTTTCCTTAGAGAAAGAATACAAAGTTTATCAATGCTTCATATTCACAACCTAACGCTCTAGTTATAAATATAAGGTGCTTATTATTATGACTAATGGCTGATGTGTATACTCGAAAACTCATTTAATTGAATTAATCAAATTTTAGTGGATTCAACCAATTTCTTCGTTTCAATATAGGCAAACCAATATTATAATATGGTCCCGGTAAGGCAACACAAAATATTAATAACTTTGTTATTATGTGGACTTTTGAAAAGCACAGAAATACAGAAATAACCAGAATAATGCTGGAATATTGATGGAATCACTCGCGGCAAAAACAATATGAGAAGAGAGAATGCTAACCAATGTATTATCTACCTATTTTCCTTTCGGCTTATATCGCACATCGCGCAGCTATCCAGAGCATTTAGGTGCGTGCTCTCTCTATTTCAGCAGTCCAAGAACTGGTTGGGAGTTATACATCGCTTGGCACTACATGGCCCCAAGAAATACAGCTGACTCGTCGTTTCCACGGACAGTGATATCAGGTACAGAATGATGAGGTATAGAATACGCTCGGAACAATGGTGATGATGCCGGGTAGGTAAAAATGTGTCCGTTGGTTAACGTTCCCTCTCCTTGCATTGCTTTCGTCGTGATTGAATCTACCAATACCATTAGTAGCTGTATTAGCAGCATTACTTTGGTTATTGTTAATTAATTTTATGTTTCAAATTCTAGCAAAATTACGTAAGCCAAATATGTTCCCAATAAACGCGTAAAGGTAATGCCACACTCTTTGTACACAACTTTGTAAATAATGGTTGCATATACATAACAAATAATCGATTTCAGCATAAGTGAGTGAATTTGAGTATTGGAAATGAATTATAGTTTATCTGTATTTTCCGAGTAGAATACGTAGAGCTTCCTAATAAGTAATACTAAGATATTGCTATATAAGCTAAACTCTGAGCTTTTCTTTTCAAAGAAAACGGAATATTTTAGGTGGTATGCTTTAGATTTGTGATGTGGTATCTTGTTAAATTTGTCTATTTAAGGAATCCATAATATATAGGGTATTCTGAAATCGAATACATATTTGGAAGGTGCATCAATATCCATAATACGGCATATCAACATTTCAAAACGATGTTTTTATTATTTTAAGATATACTTTTACAGGGCCATCGTCGTCATTGATTGTATTGTGTTATTTGGGTTCGTTTCAATTATCTGTTTCAGTGTAAATATGTGTCCGTTATAAAGACGAAGTTATAATTTACATGAAAATAGTAGTACCATCACTAAAAATATATTGTAGCGTGAAGTATGTACCTATATTTATTCTTTTATTTTTTGTTTTTAATTTCTAATTTTATTAAATAATTATTATTTATTTCGTTTTATTTTCAGGAATTTACCCTTTAATAATAGTTTGTGTCAAGAATGCACCAAAACCATGAGAAACACTTCATTGTAACTTAGTCAACAAAATTCGTAATGTTGTCCGTAAGTTTTTGGCGAAGGGCAAACAAATAGGCAGAATAGAAAATTTTCTAACGGAAAGCAGTTTTTTAAACTATCTGAAAAACAAATATAAAGAATATTTCAATCGTTATACAATATCAAAGGAGGTTTAAAGCCATTTGGAAGCAAATAAAAAGAAAATAGAACCTAAGGGCAGCTGAAGCGGAATTAAAGAGGACTTTCCCTCAAAGGACTGATCAAAAAGGATTTGCAACGTCCATAGAAAAAAGAAAACGATTTTAACAAGAATTTTATTTATAGAAATAAACACGCACTCTGAAGACTTACAGCTGCAAATGAAATTTTACCAAATTTATTGTTAGTACATTATATTTCATTCAAACTTGTCACAGTATTTATTTACTCACGTTGCAAAATGTTGCAAATGTTTATATTCTAGTTTTATTTTACTACGAGGCGAAGCAGTCTTGATGACCTCTTTCCTCCAATTTCCCCCAGATCGGTTTTTTCATTTTCGTCTTACATATATATTTAAGAAAGAATCCAGTAAACAACTTTTAGTGCGAGAAACGAAATTTACTAACAGTAAATGTAATTATATTTCTTCTTAGCCAAATCGTATTTGGGCAAGCATACAGCTGTTTGGATGCCGTCATTAAATTGAAACCGTTTTCATGTAACCACTCTATTTTACTGTTGAAATGGTTTCAAGTTAATATGAAACTATGTCAACGAAAAACTTAAAAACTCCATTAGGTAAATCCATTTTGACCTTCTAACATTGACGTTACAAGATTCGAGGAAAGAAATATTTGGTTGTAAATCGGGTGCAGCTTTGAGTCCAGAATTTCAAGATCAGACATCGAGTTTGAGCATGTACTGAAGGACCTCAGTGTGCAGATAAAAAGTGTACTACTTCTCCAAGTTTTATTCGATTTTTAAAATGTAAAAAACTCAGATAAATTCATTAAATTGTCAATACAGCTGTCGGTTAGGGATTGGGATAGGTCATTGCTCAAAAAATTCAATATTTTGTGAAAGGAATATAATTTGTTTAATTAGCTTAAAATAGGAAAATGTCACTCGTTAGCACTAAAAATTGTATAATTTTCTATTAATACCTATTAGCAAAAGAATATCGAATAGATCCTATACATCAAATCACCTACAAGAGCGTTACCGCTGAGCTATTACTTTAGTTCTATTAGTTCGGTAGTTTTTCGCGGGGAAAAAATAGAGAAAATTTCAACATTTTTAAGCGTTTGGATGAAAATTTAGGATTGTGAAACTCGTGAACTAAACACTAAAACTAAAACACCCTTGCGGCAATTTAGAATTGATAAATGAAATTTTAAGTGAGATATAGAAATTTAAATTACTACATTATTTATTTTTTTATTTTTATTTTTTTTATTTATTATGTTCATGTGTTTCTGTATGACACTTAATTACTTCTGATTAATTGCATTAGCACACTTTTGAATTTCAATTTGAATTCTTCGAATAAATTTAAAGTGTTACCGTTACCTTGAATAAATTCAAGGTGTTACCGATAAAATACACTCCCATCAAAATTCTCCGACTTATTACCGTCAGTCAAAGACAAAACTTCTCCCTTACACACTTAGGGTGTTTACCGAACCCCTTGTTCTTGTGGTAGTGCATACCTTGCAGAAACAAAGCGATCGGTCAGCTCACGTACGGCAGAATGCGAACATTGCACTAGATTGCTGCGAATATCCAATTCTGCATTATCCGAGTGCAACCTGGAAACCGGTCACATTTTATTTAACGATAGCAAACCCCTACTCAACTTTATAAAAGTCGTACCCCGAGCAATCACAATTATTCTTCACACAGCAGCAACACAGCATGCAGCAGACCTGAAAAAGCTCTATGAAACTGAGGGTGAAACGTCGGCAGACTCATGCAATGTAGAGTTTCTTAGATAGATAGTTTACATCGTCGACCAACAACGTCCTCACAGAATTAAACATAGACAGGTGTTCATTGTTGCATTTGAAATACACAAATATAAATGGTCATCTGATTTGAAAGATGCAATAGTACCTATATTGTTCACTGAATTCAATTTACTCGCTAAATATTAATCTCGGAAGCAACTAAGCTACTGTGTGCAAAGAGAAGGCGGCCGCAACTATTCAACCTTTTATTTATCTTGTTGGTAAAGTTATTTAAAAAATGCTATCGCATAAAGCCGCACATTCGACAACTTCTCTCGTAAAGAAACTTCGAAACGAGATAAAGGGAATTTTCCGACATACGGAGGCATTCTGCACCACCGCACCGCATCGTCGAAGTTCGCTTACACGGAATCGTCGCTTTTGTTTGGGGCAGATGGATGTTAAAGTCAGTCGGTCACTCCTCCGGGAGCCGGGCACGGATGTGGTCGGGAATACTTCGCCGCTCTTATTGAATTGTCTGGGCATAATTCGATCCCAATTAGGGCGGCGTTCGCGGTAGCTTTATATGTGGGTTCCGACAACACCACCTGGACCGCATGTTAATGAATTCCTTTTTGGTCTAATCCAATCACAAGCTACGGCATTCAATAAAAAGCCTCCCGAATGAGAATTTCCGCTGCGCTGAAATACAGCATTTGGGGCCCTCGAATTTGCGATAAGTTTTTAAATTAGCTTATATTAATTTAGTTCATTCAAACAATATACTTCAAAAGTTATTGTTGAATTACCTTGATCAAAGTGAAGTGTTATTAAAACCACACAATGAACTTTAAACCATGTGGGTGGCGAGCAACTATGGGCGTTTTTACATTTATCAACGTGATGGCAGCACGATACCAAAAGGTACAGTCGATGATCCAATTGAAAACGCTCGTGAAATACTAACAAAAAGAAAAAGTTCTCCCCCTGATGATGGCGAAGACTCATTGCAAAAGAAAGATTTTGTAGAACGCAATGGAAAAATCAGAATTATCAAAAACCTCACCCTAAATGTGCGCATTCATCGAATAAATTTACTTAGCGATCCTTTAGGATTAAAAATATCAGCAAAGCACGCGAAAACGCTACTTGATTCTTTCGACCATTTATAAACGATACGACATTTATAAATGTTGTAAAGTACACAAATGTAAATATGTTAATGAAAACAGAGATATAGAGACAACATGAGAGAAATTGTAAAACTAACGGCAAATAGGATCAATTTAGAGGATTCAAAGAGGAGTGATAGGTTAGGTATAAGATATGTTTCGAACAGTGATGCCACTCAAACGACTCATTTTCATTGTTCCATGTTTTAGATTTGATTAGAAATGAAAATCGACAAATCTGTTCGTTTTAGGACTGGGTTTGAAACATTTGTCACCAAATGTAAGGCAAATTATACTCCTGAAACCGTCGTCACCACCAGTGAAAAGTTAGATTCTTTCGTGTGCAGTGGCCGTTTAGACAGTATATGCTGAACAAACCGGTCGACTATGGCCTAAAAATTTTTGGTATTGTAGAAGCAAAATCTGTTCAATATGTAGGCGTATCTTGGTAAGTAGGGGGAAAGGCAATTGAAAATGAGTTACAAGCCAAACGATGTTATATTAATATTTATATTAATAGAACCCATAAGCAAATCAGCCAGGAACATCAGCTTTAACAATTGGTTTATAACTTTTAATATGGTAGAGACAAAGGAACATCGGTTCCAAACAGGCGAAAAATTCCTTCTCCATATCGATATGAGAGGAAGGGCCGAAAGCAGTTCACTATTTGGTTTTCAGCGCGACGTAACTTTTGTGTGTTACGTGCCTTGGAAGGAAAGAAATGTGCTACTCCTTTCTTTCCGTCACCACGATAAAAATTGATTTGGTCACCAAAAATTCTCCAAAACCAGTTATAAGTTTTTATAATGCTGCCAAAAGAGGAGTGGACGCGGTAGGTGGTACTCATAGTGTTAGCAGAAACATAAAACGATGGCCAACTGCTTTGTTTTACACAAGAGACAAGAATTAGGATTATCCTCGTGTCTGAACATCTAGAAGAAACAGAAAAAAAACTAAGATTACTAAGAGAACCATTTTGTCGCTTTTGCTTTGCTATTTTAAGATCATAACAATTCTGGGGTTCAGTAAAAATAAGTTGATTAAATGGCTTGTCACAAAAGGAAGTGTTCATGATACTACATTATTAAAAGTCGAACTAATGGATATTACAAAAAAGTATTTAATTGGTAATCCGATTCAATATGAAATTAATTGAATGGTAGCTGAAATAGGGCATTGTTATAATACTTTTTATTTTGTAATACAGGCGTTGATTGTAACGTTGCCTAGCGCACTCTTTAGTAAATTGGCCATAGTCCAATTTCTTCCGGGTTCATAACTACACTAGACAAGACTCAACTTCTTCTCAAAGTTGTTTCTAAAGTATGTAAATTGTTGGTATTTTAAAAATCAAATGGCAAAAAAATGGCGTATGAAAACTTTCATTATTAAATTAAGTCCAAACCAAAATGAAAAAATCGCGTCCCTTTTCAATAATTATTGCATTATTATAAGAATAATTATAGTCGGGCCATTGCACAGATGTTTTTAGTCTCAGTGACCTTAATACTGTCATAAAATGCCTTTCTTAATTTTAAAACCGTTGGAGGCGTCTAATGAACTTTAGTAATTCTCTAAAATCTTCTTCCCTCAGGAGGTGTAAGTAGTGGTCTACTGCAGTATTGGTGCCGCATGCGACTGATGACAACACATTTACGTAAAACGTGCTTTTAGCTTGAATAAGTGATATATTGAAGCTACATGACATATTAAAATCTTGCCAGTAATCTAAGATACCCCTTGCTGAACGATAGAATTATTTTTGTTGTCTTTGGCGAGCCTCGTATGAATACCTTCGCCTCTGTTTATCATGAAATACTTTCCCGGTATAGTCTTCTGATTATCCTATGTCTTAATTGCTTGTCTTGTGATGGCTCTTTTGAACTCTATAAAAGGGGTTAGAACTCATGGAAAGTATGTTCGCTGCTTCTTTGACTAGTTTATGTGCCTTTATTCCCGTGATCCCCTGGTAGCTTGGCATCCATCGTAACATAATGTGGTTATTGCCTTAGATCGAATACACATTAGTGTACCAGGCCAGATTCAGATCTATAGGCCTTAACAGCTTGCCTGATTGTCGCTGAATATACTTGTGGTCGCGTATCGCTTTCACGAGGTCCTTTATGGTGCACAGGTTTAACGCAGTTGCAAAACGTTGGTATGGAGTCCTGTAGGCATTTTTGGGCATTAAGGCCACTGATTGAAGTAATGCTAAAATACTTATATCTACCAAAATCTACTTTCTTTCGCAACCTTAGCGTCGTTAGTGTCTACATATTTTTAATGTCTTTGTTATTGACCAATGCATCTTCATATTTTTTTTGTCCACATCGTTGTCGCACCTACCTTTATTTACTTAGTTTCATAGATTTAAAACCCCGACGAGAAGGGAACGTAAAAAATCACAAATTTCAGAACAAATTAATCAAACATAATTTTTTGTTTTAAAATCGAGTATAGAGGACAAAAATTGCGGAAGAAATTATATGGAACCGACGAAAAATGCGGAAAATAAACGGAAGAGACTCTTATCATTGTTGCTCAAAACGTAAAACATGTGTCCACGTTACCCTAAAGAATTAAAAATTATTAATATCAGGTTTTCTAAGTTAATATTATGGCCAGTTATGTTTATATGTTGTGTTACACTTGACGATTCTATTCTCCATATCGGTAGTACTTAATGTGCTTTTCGAATCTGGTGCCTGTCGTTCTTTTTGTGGCCTTTATTATAGTCACTACCTTCAATTTCATAAATTTCTGACATTTTCTTCATCTTTCGGATACCTAAAAAGGTTTTTGAGTGTATCAATGAAACATATGTTCATATCTTGACCCCTAAAAACTTTACTAATATTTCATCATATGCCGTGGAAGGGAAGTTTCACAAATTTCTTACCGTAGATCTCTACCGTAACGTAATGTCTACGTTGCATAGTCTTAAGAATAACAATTGATATCCATAGAAGGATAGCCATTGTAAATAGTTACACTTTTATGAATTTACGTTCTTTATTGTACCAAAAAATTAATTGAGCAAAATGATGTGATTACAATGTGGCTAATTAAAATATTTCTTTCAACCTATAGCTAAGTAAACGTCCAGCAGGGAATAAAAAAGATGTTTGTATACTTTGCAAATATTCACTAAAGAAAATAAAAAACGGAAATTTATATCCTAAAGTTTAGTATAAATAGTGAACTTACCTCCAGCATTAATTGTAGAAGATCCATTGTAACAAAATACTCGACTTGTCTTTACTTCAAACGTTCACATACGTATGGCGCCGGGAATGTTACCGTTGTTGAACTTCCGATTACGCTGGATCTTCAAATAGCACGACTACCTTCCTTACACCCAGGTAATCCGGCATAATGATTCGGCAATTTAAATTTACTTTGAAATTTGGTGTTTTGGCCAGGTTTTCGGAAATTTGTCTCCCAGTGGGACGTTTAATAAGCGTAATACTGGTAAGACGCAAGTAATACCAAATCCAGACCGCCCTGCATATTTACTAAACTTCACACAGATCAATATTTTTCCAAAAGCCTTGCGTCATTTTAATATATGATCAAGATAACTCAGCGTACTATGATGCACCACAAAACAAATGCAGAGGTCACAATGGTGTCGTTTAAACAAGGCAAAATCGAAAACGCGGATGCCAGGGAGCAATTTATGAGTCGAAAAGTATTACCACGTGATGCATAATGGGAGGACGGAGTTAATGTGTAGTTATGATGTTATTACATTTAATTTGAATAACATTACAATTTGAATTAAACTTTAAATTGGACGAATCTTCTCGGTACAATTCACCGCTATAAAAGTGTAATTTTTCCAGTTCCTTTTTGAAATTGACTGCGGAGAAAACAGTGCTTGTTTCTCTGTTTCTTCATTTTAGTACTATGAAAAGGCAAAATAATAAAGACCACCATTTGCGATATATTTATACAAATTTTCGCACCTCCCTTTTCAAATCGTATCGAAGGTAGTCCACCGTATAAAAACCTAATTATCATGCTAAGTGTAACGTAAACAGAAGCGGTACGAAATTGGAAACCTGAAACGAGAATCATAAAAAAGTAAAAAAACAAAAAAAAGTGAAAGAACATGCCGACAAACTATGTTACACGAATAGAAACGGTAATGTTCGGGACAATTTCACAGCATTCGGAAACGTTAATACAGTCGTTTGTGCCTTAGGACAGGCCCACAGGTTCCGCAGCTCCCTCTAATGAACAATTCGTGTACAACGGTGTTGCTGTACCGTTCCCCATCGAATTGAAACTTTATGTGAACAGCTCATCTTAATTATCTACTAATTTTTAAAAACCTGCTACCTTTCCCGCAAAAGCGTTCCAAGTGAGTATGTACATTCTCATAGCAGTGTACACGAGAACAGAGATATTTACTATGGCTAATGTTCCGTGAAACTAATGACGTAGAAAAGTGCTCCTACGTTACACACACATGTAATATTTGATAAACCTATCCTTTGACTATCACTATTATCTACTCTATTCTTTCTGTAACACATAAAATGCGTAGAAAATGTAAACACAGCAATAAACATTATAAAAAATACAAAGCTATAGAAATGCGATCAAATTAGAGGTAATCAAATATTACCTTTTGAAATGTGCAATCATAAAGAAGCCTTCAACTGCATATAATACTTCCACTACCTTTTTATGCTGCTCTTAAATTGTTTCTTAGGGAGTGATTTACGCATTTCCAGTAAATAATTAAACACCTTAATGCATACGTATATTACATATTCTGCACTTACCGAGATTAGGATACGGCAGAACTAACAGCTTCTGTTCGATACTTCTTGTGCGTTTAATATCATTCGTTTCAAATTTTTGAAAAAAAGTCTATAATGTCTTTTGACAAACAATGGGCACTCAAGGATGTATATAGAAGGTAGTGTGAGTGTGTTATTTGTTTTAAAGGTATACACGCACATGTGATTATATCTTATATTAAATAAGGACCTTACGCAGGCTTTCTGTAGAATAAAAATCCTGCGCAACTGCGCTTCGGGTGCAAGTATGTGTACACTCAATGTTTCTGTGTTGGAGGATATTAATTTCGTCTAGTCTATATTTAGCTTCAGATTGTAGTTATAGAACCATTCCTCGTCCAAATAGCCCCCAGTCAGTGTGCAGTAACACCTCTGAAGGTGTCCAACAAAAGTCTGTACAAAACGTAGGTAGAAGCTACGACAACGACGCGGTTTCAACCCAGAAACCGAGAGTATAGTATTACAGCAATATTCTTAGTAACTATCGCTAGGTCACTAACATAACTATAACTGATTCAGGAATTGTTCGTTGAGGTACACTTCTTCTTCACTCCGAGTACTTTTCCTCCAAATTCATCATTACCAGTAGTACTCTGACGTCTGCTTGGCAAGAAGGACTTTAACCAATCGAAACCTAACCCAGGAAATCACATAATTTCTGAATTTTTGAAGAAGAACTTGATAGTTGGCGCAGTCGAAAGGCTTGCTTAAGTCCATAAAGTAATACAAACCATACGCAGCATACAAACATAAGCAGTTTGTTCTTTCTCATTTTAGTCACTTGAAGTCAAATGCTTTAGCCGAAACGTAGGAGACTATAAGGCAACTCCTCAATTCTCAAACGATAAGACTTTATTATTATTATTTACAATTTTTAAAGGTGTTTTTACAATCGTTGTACTTTCGAGGAAGACTCAAATAGCTCCCCTATTATTTTCCATCTACCCACATCTTTATCTCTTTTTCTAGTCCAAACATGAATAAACGGTTTAAATGCGTTAGACCGTCGAGTAATATTTTCTGCTAGTGGTTAAAGTCTTAGTTACAAATTCGAATTATTCGCGTACTTAACTTGCAATGACACTGACAATCTGAATTTCATCTGTATTAGTTCTTTTAGTTGAAGTTTCAAAGTTTTCCTCTAGCAAAAGCTTTACGAAGGCACTAAAACATGGTAATACAGCCCGTATACATTCTGTCAACATCATGTCATTTGCAAAACCTCAGTTCGCAATCAGCGCTTAAATTAAAATCTAAAAGTCAACCTAGATGGCTAGATAATTGAACCGGAGCGGAAACTAATTAAGTTACACATCACAGGAGGTACGAAAATTGACGGAAATTTCCGAATGTATTAAATTTATCAGTTTAATAAATGTGATGAATATAGTCCGGGCGTTGGTTACTACACGCAATACCTGGGATCTCTTTTGCATTAATATAATTTCCTGAAGTTTGCAGAAAGGGCTTCATTACATGCAATTTCTATGGGAAAATGTACACTGCGTTCCAAGAACTCGATACTTTGGGCGAGGATCGCTGCCGTTATTACGCACGGAAACAAGTTAAATTTAAGCAGCTTCTATTATACTCTATCTTTCTTAACATATTAGGCATTTGGTCGCTAAGAAATGCCTAGAGCTATACTTTTAAAAAGTACTTTAATACTTGGAAATGAGGAAGAATTGCAAACAGCATGATGTTCATTACACCGGTAAGAGCACTTTCTATACATAATGCAACCAAAGTTGGTAAAGCTGGATATAGATCCTTCTACATTTGGTCATTACTAAGCGTACAGAAACGAGTACACTTCCCGTGCGCTTCACGAAATTATCAGAGACTCGTGTTTTGTCAACTCTCGGGGAAACCAGTAGGCCACACGAATCCATTCTCATGAGACGAATAAACACGAGTCTGTCTGGTCTCCACTAATTTCGTGAAGCCCAACTCGTTTTTGCAGACAGGTCATTACGCATGTATCTATGGGCTCTTGTGATGTCTCTGAGTATCTTGCTTTGGGCTGCTTCCATTCCTTTTGTGTGACAATCGCTAGCTATGTACCAGGAGGAGGCGCCATAATGAAGTATTGGTGCCAGGCAGGGCTTCCAGATTAATAGCTTTGCTTTAAAATACAACGAATTCCAGCTGCAGAGTAGGACCATTAGCCGATTCTAGATTCAATAAATCTGCTCAAAGCAAAAGCGCCGGGTAAGCTGTTGGCTAGCTCCGCTGGATTACAGTCCGATTAGTCTCCTGTCGGCGGTTATCAAAGTAACTGAAGCTGCTATGCCAACGAGACTGAGAAACGAATTTCCGTTGTCTATCTAATCCTCACAGAACACCACGGATTTCACGTGGGATTGTCTACTGTCTTTCAGCCATTCACAGAACACGCCACTTTTGAACACCAGGGCACTAACGGAGCGTTCTTTCTTAACGAGTTTACAACTGTCGATATCGTCTAGTACACGGGTGTATTGTACAAGTTGATAAAAATTGAATTTTAGCCAAAACGTGTTCGACTCATTGTATCTTATTTGACAGGAAAGACCTACTCGATGAGGGTAATCAGAAGTGTGTTTTTAATTCGGCGTTTCGCAGGATTCACCTTTGGATCCTCAACTATTTTTATTATATATACATGATATTCCGAAACCCCCAGCGAAAAACCTGGCCATATTTGCAGACAATAAAGAACTACAGGATGCAGTTGATGTGGTGATCCAATGAAGCTTGCCTATTAAGGAGTCCAAAAGTGTGGCGGTTTGGTTTAGTGGAAAATATGCTTTACTAACCGATAACATCTCCATAAGCGCTACAAATGGGAATAATATACATTGTAATTTTACTTTCCTCGGAATGAACTATCCGTCAATCGCTATATTTTTTAAATGTTTATCCTAGAATAATTTTTGTGTATGTTTCATTCCGTATCAAAGTTGTATTACAGCAATGATTAATGATTCCAACCTTGATCTTTGCTAATTCTGTAACGAAACCTTTAAAACAGAAATTTTTGACTGTTGTGGTAACTACCTAGTGAAGAATTTTGTTTTTGTACATCTACTTGATGCGAAGGATGGCAACCTCATAACATCGAAACATAAAAAGTTGCAATTATCCTTCCCTTCTTTCATAAAGCAATATAACCTACTCAAATGCAAAATATTTATTATACCATCCAATAGCATCAAGTCGCTTCAATTACTTAGTGTACATAAGCGCTTATAAAAATCGCCCAAATTAGAAAAAATAAGCAGACCAAATATGTATGTAAAAAACAAGAATATATATATGTTGCAAGACAAATAAACTACATATCACATAAAAATTCGTATTGAGCAATAACATATTTTATTTTGGAACAATGACAAAGCAGATCTCAGAAACAGAGTATTTCTGGTAACAAAGAACCGATCCAAAATGCTTTAAAGAATTCATCAGAAATGAATTTTCTAAAATCACCTCTGCTGTAAAAATAAATCTAACACGTAACAATATTAAAATTCATGTCATTACACTCTTTTCATTCTTTTGTCTTAAATTCCTTTATGAAAGTTTTAGTTCGTCTAACTGTTCGCTCCTGTCAACAAATTACTTTCATAATAGAAACTGGAAAATAAATTACCTACATAAAATTCTTAGTTCAGCATCGATAACTTTGCCACGATTCTTTTTTGTCGTTTTTGTTTAGGGAAATTCCGTGTTTAAAAGCTAATTATTCTTCACTGAAACTTACAGTAAATCAATATCTTTTATTTAATTGCACTCGTGATAAGTTCAACCGACTTTAAATTACTTTTAAACTCGAATCCTTCTCTGTACCTCAAGTACGAGCATAATTAAATATAAATAAAGTTCAATGGAGGTCTATGAATACGTTTTCTGTGGAATTGCTCTCTGAAAACTGGTCTTCTAATACATTCGATGCACCGCGAAGATTGATAATGCAGTGTGCTGCACGTACATACACATAAATTTCCTTGGAGTTATATATCACTGGATGGACCCGCAGTATAGATCCAAGATGTTTTTTACTAATTGTTTTTATATTACAGAAGATGCTGTCTCGTAGTTTTGCTTTGTACATTTGTTGGTCAATGTATCTATACATTACATGAAAACTTGTAAAGTAGGAAGATTACTACAGAACATTTATACTATAATTGTGTCCTCTTCACATAAAATCGTTTATTCAAGGAAGCAGATTTAATTCTGATAAAGTAATAGTAACATAATTAAATTAGGTTAGCATATATTTTAAAATATCTAGAACTAGTACATCATGTTTACTTTGGACGAAAAACATACCCACATGTTCCCATAAACTGTAAGAATACTGAAATAATATAATTGTATTCCCACTGTCGTTTGAATTAAATTATATCTACAGCGAGTATAGTGTCTACTAGTTTAGAAACTAATACGAACTCAAATTCGAAAGTTACGCTCAGACAAATCATATTATCATATAGACTACGTTCTACATAAAATAGTTAAGTGCAATTTTCGCAATAGCAAGTTACTGGCGTTTGTAACAGATTTAATAGAACTTTTGAATTTATATTATCTAGTTAGATCATCAAAAGATATTAAAGAGCTTTAAAACTGTTCCAACTATTTATTCATTATGTTGCTGACGATATAGAATTATTAAGATCAAATTTCTTGTGTAGTAGTGGGGAGAATGGTATATATGAAAGGCTTCAGAAAATTAAGTAGTAAACATTACAGATTACCAGAAAATAGAAAAATATGGCATTCAATTTAAAGCACCAATTTCCGATACAATCCGCAAGAATCTGCTAATGTTAAAATTTTCACTGTTTTGCACAGTTACCTTGGCATTTAAAATTTAAATATATCCATATCCTGCAATACTAGAACTAACGCTATTATGATCGGTAGGTATGATAAGCGTGTGGTCAGTGTTGTTCAGCCACACGCATGGTAGTATGTTTAGCTAACGGCAACGCTCCACCGATGTCTAATATGTCCTTACAACAACTTGTACAGCTTAGTCTCCTTCTTGGTTTCCTCTCGCTACTACGGGGATTTCAATCTATAAATATCTGTCCAGCCAATGATGGTTTCAGCGAAACGAAAACATCTCATCATCTCAAACTCATCTTCATCTTTTACTGTTTTAATATGTAATTTTAAAATATATAGTAACATTATACGCAAAATGTATAGAGGATAATTCTATTTGCTTTAAACAATAGTTTTTCCATGTTAAATACCAATATTTTCTCAAACTCGCTAGGAAATGTTCACATTTGAAAGTTGTAGATACGCTGCGACGACATTTTCCGTTGAAGCCATAAAATGAAAACAATTCGGTTTTTAGGTTATTATTTGTAAGAAAACCGAGCTATTTATTTGTAGAAGATACACATGTATAGAAATGGGTTATATTCAAAATGAGTTTGATCATCATCTAGTCTTAATTCTGGGGGTTGTGGCTAACGCTTCGAGCGTTTTTAAAATCTACTTATTGAGGGAGATTAATCCTCGTTTTTTTTTACAATTTACTGTTTGTTTTGGCTGTTTCCGTTATTTCTTCCACATGCTTGGTATCCTTTTTGAGTCCTTTCTTTTATCCTGTGTTTGTACTGCTGTTATCAGAACTTTTTGATTGTTGGTTATTATGGTTATCTCATCAGCGTATGCTATAACTTGTAATGTATTCACAATGATATTTTTATCGTGTAGTTTGGTCCTTCTCATGATACCTTCTACTATTAGATTGAATAGATTTGGAGAGATTGGATCGCCTTGCTTCATTCCTTTGCTTGTATTTATCTTTTTTGTTATTGTTCCTTGAAATATAGCCTTTGAAATCTATGAATATCATATGTAATTCTCTGCTACATTCCCTTTTGTTTAGTCTATTAATTGATTCAGTATGCGTATGGCGTTAATTGTTAACCGCCCTGGTCTGAAGTAATTCTGACAAAATTAGTTTGTGAATTTAGTGGTTAAAAAATATTGTATAGTGTAATTTTTATTATATCATGCCATTTGAAAGAACGCGGGGCTTCTACGAGTAAAAAAAATATTTCCTTATCTCTTAGTTGAACGTGTAAAGCTCCAGAAAGTTGATATTCAACCATTCTTTATACATGCAACGCAATACACTTTTGTAAATTTTAGTGCCCCTATAACACTTTGATAGTTTAACATGACACATATTTGAAGGGTTCACTTTTAGATAGTTTTATAAAAACGTATATGCAATTACACCGAACCACCAACAGTGTGATTGATTTGCTAAAATTCTGTTACAATTATAGTATTGCTATTATATAACGACCTATCAGTAAGAGGAGTATCTAAAAACAAAAACCAACACATCTTTTGTTCCTGTTTTAGCTATCGGGAAGAAAATAGCAGTGTGAGGCAGAAAAGTACTCGAAGCATGGATATAATGATCCAGGGTAGGAGAAACATGTCTGTTGGCTAGTGCTTTCTTTCTTCGTCAATCCACCAATACTATTAGCATCACCCTTGATTATTTAATGAACCAAATCTGCGAAATAACATAACCTAACGTCAAAAAAGTGATTTTAACTAATTCTTGCATTATTTGCAATGATTGCAAGCTTTCTGCAAATAAAGTGAAATGTCGAAATGAACCTTAGAAGATATATACTATCATTGCCAAGGCCGCTCAAACAAAGCTCACATGAATCTACATCAACAGAAATAAGTTCTATGCCTTCTAAAACAAATATAATTTTTGCCTCAGAAAACGGTAAGAAAACTAGGAAGCGTGGTAGCGACTATACCAAACCCATTTGCGATATTCATTTCAGGTTGTTGTGTGTCAGTTGTGGTAAATAAATCAATTGTTTTCATATATCCTAGAATCTATGTCCTTATCATGTCCATTAGAAATGTTAAGTTACGTTTGTTCAATAATCAGTTACCCATGTATCAACTCATCTATTTTGCAAAATTGTCTCGTCTAAGCGATATAACATTGAAAAATTAAAACAAATGCAAATTTTCAGAAATATGAATGGGAGTCAAAAATTGTTTAAATGTTCGGCATGTTATTACTAGATAAATTGCGTCTTCTGAAGAACAAATAGGAAATAAAACTGTTTTTGCTAGTCTTACATTTACTTTTAGCAAGTCCGCTTCCTTTTTATGAAGTCTATAATTCCAGTTGTTTCTTGTTTCCAATTTATTTCAATAATATTTCCGCAGCGCATTTGTTCAACGGAATATGTTCTTAATTCAAGAATGAAATATTAATAGTTTTATTACTTAACTGTCAAACAAAAGATATTAACGAACTAACCTGAAACAACTAACTTGAAGTAAATTTTCACCAAAAAATAATATTTGTTACAAGCAATGTTGCTCATATTTTACACAGTAATAATAAATACTTTTAGAATAAAGATTAATTATTGAGTTTTCGAGTTTTATTTAAAGCTGCCTCTTTTGTTATACTCACCACCAACAATTATTGTGTTTTAGTTGGAGAATTTAAAAGTGCGACTAGCATAATACACACTCATTATTTTTGGTTAGTAAAGTAATTGGAAACGCTATTTCTATTAAATACTTCTAAAACTGCATTTTTGACAGCGTTTGGACATCTTAAAAAGTCCCAAAGTCTTGAGTCAGAGATCCCTTCCTATCAATTACTTATTCGGCAAAAGTTTTGAATCTTTTACTGCAACACGTGTATTGAAAATTAGAACGCAAATACTTATTAAACAAGGATTAAAATCAGTCGATCATATGTTCGTAATTTCTTTTTCAATACACCATATATACGATTAAAAGTTAGATTACATGAAGCAACCTATCAAAGCAAAGATTTAGCAAGGATATTATCGAAGTATTTAGCGTTAGAAATATAGGCAGCCATCGCCAAAGATCGTATATATTAGGTACCGGTTCCAATATTCCTGAAAATACATACTAACACTAACAGCCCTATACAGTGCCATATATTTGGAACGGTTCAGGTAATGATTTCCGGGAAAATTCAATATGAGATCCAATTCCGCTATTAACGGAATGGTACTTCGTATGAAAACATTTAAAGATAGAGTAGGAAAACGGTCATATTGCCGTAAATTTCCATCCGCACCTTTGATCATCACATTTTAGCAGTGTCGAACGATGTGACGGAATACTTAATTCATATTTATTTATTTTCTCATAACAGAATTGGTTTCGTTCATTTATTTTTCTGAATGCATTTATTTTAAATGAATGTCATCTTTATTTCACTGCTATATGTTGAGTGCATATTTTATATGTTATAATTAGGCGAATGCGTAACTCAGAGAAAAGTGTTGATTTTTTTGTGGGTGTCATCCATCCGAGCATTATAAAATTATCAAAAAAGAGTTCCAACGGCTAAGACGATAGTACATGTGACCAGCGTCTAGCAATTAGCAGTTGACTGTATCAATCCCCAATTGCTCAGGGAGCCGAACAAAGGGTAGTTATTCCCATTTATCTGGCAGAAGAGCCACAAACGAGGTATAAAAGAAGTTAAGCGGTATTGTAACGTACAAAGGTACGCTAAGTACGCCACGACGCAAGGACGATTTAAGTGAGTTAAAAATGTGTTTAAAGTGAACCTAATTACCACAGCCAGAGGAGCCGCGAGCTAGGGTCTTCATCGTCACCAAGAGAACGAAAAAACGGTGATCAATTCCCGCTAGGGAGGCGCCAACGGACCATATACTTAATCCGATAAGCTTCACCTATACATTCTCTTATTACTTGTTTTAAACCTATTGCTCTGAGTGATTTAAATTGAAAATTCTTTTGCTGTAAATTTTAGTTATTTTATTCTATATCCGGGGGTTCCGCTTTCAATAATAAACCTTATTTTTATATATTTTGAATTTGTGGTTAACTGCACCATTTTTCATACTCATTATTTTTGTAATAGATTTTGTTATTATTTTGAAATCAATTTTCTTATTTTGGTACATAACTACTTAGTTACTCGAGAACCACACAACTTGAGAAGCTGTGGCACTAATTTATTAAAAGGGTCTCATTTAAATGTTAAATGAGCATTTCAAGTAAGTAATCATACAGTAAAAAATCGAGTTTTAAAATTAACACTCAAAATTGGTACACACAGGTTAACACTCACGAATGTAGTTGTAGCATTTCCGGATATAAAAAATAGTAACAGCGTTAATTGTCTGAGCTGTCATATTAAACTGATGTATTGATGATTTAGCAGCATTTAAAATGTTTTCAACATTATCTTGACTCCTTCGCTAATAACCAAAAAATATTTTTGGATCTCTTTTGAAATCATTCTAATGATTCTAATCTCCTAATCTGTTTGTTTTCTCCAGTACATTATTTGTCCAACAATTTCTCCTTTTTCGATTCAGTCGGTGTCTGACTAGATATAGGTATTCCAGAAAAATATTTTATCCATTTTGTCATTCTTTTAACCCACATAGCACTGTTGGAAGAAACAAAATACTATACTTTGCTACTATGCTATCAAATCCTTTGCAATTCGCGTTTAGTAGTCAACATTGCATACGCGATAAGGTAATTCGACCGAATACGCATTCAATGAACACAAATCCTTATTCATACTTGATCGTTATTATTTTTCATCTCTATACGCTTCTGTTTAACTTCGCGTTACTTCCGTTACATGCATTTCACTAGTTTCAGCTTAATTTTGAATCGAGGAAAAAAAGGATCACGGGTTAACAAAACATAACGTGATCCTTAAAGTAACTAGCTGAATTGAATTGATTTACCCCAAATAAACTTACACATAGAAGTGTGCTATACAGTGTCGTAATATGCACAGTTCTTCTTTTCTTAGATCTAACAGCTACCTGTATATGTGGATACCACAACAGTTCTTACAAACATTTAATTATGATTCAATTTCGAATAACTAGTGATGCATACTCAATTTACCATACGTTGCCACATGTTTAATTGCTATAGCAGAGGCAGTACACTACTTTAATAAATGCGTATCCCTGAGCTATCCTTAGAGCGGGTTTCCTCTCAAGAGAAAAACATTTCAACGTTACTGCTTTCATTTCCCAAATCCCCACGAAATCGGTCTACGGCGTAAAAACCTAATTTCGGAGATTACGAGAGAGGTAGGTAGGAAGCAATCGGCTGGTTCCTATTTCGAACAGCCTTCATTAGAAAAGGCGGTAGAGAGGAGACGATAGATTTACGAATCGAAATCTGATCGTCTAACAGGAAATTAAATGCGCACACAAATGTGCCAACAAATATTCATTTAGAATTCTGGTATCCGGTTTTGAAGAGAAGTTTCTTAAAATACTTTTTTTTCGGTTGTAATATACGATAGTTACATAAATGGAGTCATTTTTTGGAATGACTAATCTGAGTAGTTTTTCATCAGCTAAGTAGATCACTTGGGATGTTTATTAAGCTGGCGTAGCCACTTCATACGACCATCAGCAAAGTAGTTGCATATTTTGTAACTAATTCGTTACCCAAGAATTTAATTTGTTGATTCAATCGTGTCCGAGAAACAATGGCTTGCCTAGCATATTATTAAGGCATCGTAACTTTTTTTAGGTGGGGGAATTAGGAATTAGGTGGCGTATTTTGTTGCTAATTTGTTACTCAAGAATCGATTTTGTTGATTCAGCCGTTTAGAATGTACACTCCAAACTTTGTAAGTGTTAACCTTTGCATGAGAATTCCCAACATCTTATTCTCAGCCCTCCGAATTTTTCATGATTGGTAGTTACGCATTGAATGTCGAAAAATTAATTAATATTTTGTTACCTATTCGTTGCCACATCGTAATGATTGATTGTTTGCTTCAACAGGTGGTGCCATGCTATTATTGTGTAGCTACTTGTTGTCATGTCTAATTAGCTGTAGATATTAAAATAAAATTAATGGCATATTTTTTCGCTGGTTTACTTCTATCAGAACGTTTAAAATTAAATGTCCAAATATTTACCGTTAGACAGGAATCGCCACCCGCGGCCGTGCCAATATTTTACGATTCTTAATAAACGATTGAGAGTTAAAGTAAGTAGTAAATATCTTCTTGGTGATATATTGGTGGTTTGTTTAACAAGAATTGATTTTAATTCCGTGAAGAAATTACTAAGATACTTTAACTACTACATAAAGAATGCAATTCTTACGTTAAGTATTACTAGTACATAGATAAAAATATTTTAGCTAGTAATCTAAGGGTTTACTAAATTGTAAAGTATAGTATACGCAATGACTCGGTCCAAAGAAAAAATTTGCTTGACTTTTGTAATATCCGCTATTTACATTTAAAACAAAAAAAAAAATTGGGAACACCTGCGACGATATTGATCCAACCTTTTGTTATGGAAAGTTGCTCACGTAGTACACGGCGACAATCTGTTTCTTTTTCTAGGATCCCTATCGAAATTTTAACGGCAAACGCATAAGCAATAAATATCAATCAATTCAGTGGACAGCGTTGGTAGCGTGCTGTTCGTTTTCCAGAAAATCGTTACTTGTAAACTGATGCATGATTAACCAAAAAATATAATGCCAAGATAGCTTAGCTTCCTCATGGTATTGATGGAATAATTCACGGCAAACACAACAAAAGGAGAAAAAAAATACACTAACACACGGACGTGTTTCTACCTAGCCGGCGTCATCAGCGTAGTTTCGAGAGTATTTTTTATCTCTACCTTCTATCGCTGTTGCCTCACAGTCCAGCCCAGTTTATGTCGCTGCTTCCTAAACGGCAGGCATGCGTTTCTTTGGCAGTAGGAGGCGCCAAGAAATGTCAAGTTTGTCGTTTTGAAAGTTGTGACATTAACTGAGGCAACAGCGATGAGGGTAGAGGTAAAAAAAACTCCCGAAACCACGCTGATGACGCCGGGTAGGCAGAAACATGTGCGTGTGTTAGTGTATTTTTTTCTCTCCTGTTGTTGCGTTTGCCGTGAATTATTCCATCAATACCATGAGGAAGCTAAGCTATCTTAGCATTGTATTTTTTGGTTATTGTATCTAGGCATTTTCTGATGTGTTCTGTTAATGCATGATTAGTTTACATGTAACTCTCTTCCCAAAGGGCACAATTTTTTGAAAGCTAGGTACGGGAAACTCGTCTAAATCGTCCTTTAGGGTGGAAACATAGTGCAACGGTGGGACTAGAGGTCATGGGATGAGACATTACATATTAGAAAATATACTAACACAAGTTATTCCATTTTTTTAATATGTGGTGTTTGTTGTCTCATCGCTTTGCCTATAATCTTGAAGTTGCGCTATGTTTTCGGCCTTTTCTTACACCAAAATTTCTTTTTAGAATAAAAATCCTACATACTAAAAATAAAACAATATTTTTACTTACCATGAATAAAAATACTTTGTTTTCCGAATTGGCATATATTTAAAGTTAATATATAAAGGCTTTCTTTTATATTTAGTTTTTAAGTATAACATTATATCTACGCCAAATACACCGCATTTCCCTCCCATATGTAGCTATAAATTATACTTGGACTTAATGTATTTATACTTAAAATAACTACCATTTTTTCTTCGTGTACGTTTTTAGTTTAATACAACAAAATAGTTAATAGCCCTAAAGAATTAAACGATTGTGTTTATGCGGAACCGAGGGAATAAAATTGTAACGCCCGCTAAATACGAGAACAAACATATCGAAACAGAAAGTAACGATGATAAATGTGTGCAATTAAACTTCACAAACAGAACAGCAGTTTGTTGCCGTTTATCCAACAAAGGTAATTAGTTTATTTTCTCTCTGACAGTTTTCCGCGCACAGAGTTATATTTACGGTTTTTTATTGTTACTTTACGCTGCTTCCATGTCAACACTTGAACATTTAAATCTCGGTTATTATTTTTTATAAGGATCAGGCTAGGGTGTTTATTATATTAAATCACCTGTAAAAACATATATAGGTGAGCATATTTAAATTGAATTGGTTTGTAAGGGCATGCACCATTTGCCACTTGCACTAACATATCCATCATAAATTCGCTTCGAAGATCTTCGATCAGTGCTTTCGTTAGAAACCAATTAGATAAATTCCGAAAAACACGAAATACAGTGAGCGTAAAACTTACGGAATAAAATTAATATTTTCTTAAGAATCTACAAAACGACAATTAATGTAGAAGAAAGAAGTCAACTCATAAATTTACTATTCATCAAAGTAGATTCATTCACTCCTTTCAGTCCTTGAGTAAAAGGTCACTCGGTCACTGGGTGTATACCGCGATTTTAGATATGCCTAAAGAAAATCGTGCGATCGCGCCGGCCATTCGATAGTGCCACCTTTACCTACCCAGCGCCTAGGAAATACTTCATCCAGATATCGCCTAAATTCGAGCATACTGGGGAAAGACACCGTCTTGCTGATACTACAAAGACGCGCTAAGGGATCTTCCTTTGGAAATACTGCAGTGGCTAGGTGTAAGGTCGCCACGGAGGGACTGGGATACATCTCACCATTCAATGAAACTATCGGAGAAAGGTGGCCTAAAATTATACCCTTTGATAAAACCAGTTCATACATTCAAAGTTTAGGAACACTGCGTATACCACTCTTGCATCAAATAAGGATTTCTTTTGCCCCAGTATCTACAATTGTGTCTATTCACTTCTCCATGTAATGAAAAATTGAATTCGTTGCTGAATAGAATGTTATTCAATAAATTCGGTTGGTTGGCCAATGCTTCAATCATATATTCACAAAAGTGAAGTCATTGACCGCAATCATCCTCATCGAGTTCCTGTACACAAACAATTTTCTAGGGATGAAACTTCGCGCTTCCAAACATTCAAAACCATTCACTGACAAATACCACCTTCATGAACATGTCTTCTTTCTTTAAATTTCGCCAAAATATTGCTAACGCATAACTATGTTATTGGATTATCGTCTGAATATTTGGTATTGAATACCTCCACAAGTTCGCGTTACGATCTTTTGCGACCGTGTCCAATCATCATTAAAATGTAGATTCTTTGTTTCTCTAACAAATGTCGAACTACTTTTTTATGTGAAAAAATACTCAGCTCAAACACCCTTGGTCACCTAATATGGTGAGATTCCTCTACTGCCACCAAGGAAATGAAGTAGTAGCAAAATTACTCAAAGATACAAACACAAATTACGTCACAAGATTTGAAAGTGAGAAACTTAGAATAGGTTGCTGAATATAGTGGCTGAATAATAACAAAGGTTAGAAGAAAGAAAAGATCACCTTTTTTCTTTGGTTTCATCTTTATGTAAGTAACTCGCATAGAGTCACTATGGATTATTTGAATAATAATAGTCTTAATTTACAATTGTACGACATAGGTCCAGAAATGGTAAAATAGTTAGGAATAAGGGGAAGAAAGTGGCACTGAAAAATTATGTATTTTTAATGTAATTTGAATACTATTCCCAAAGATTGGAGAAACAACCTCCTGATGTGGATTTATAAAAAAGGAGAAAAGGAAAACGTCTTGTGAAAACTACACGGCCATATGTCTCTCTTTAGCAGCATACAAGGTCTACACAAACAATACAACGTAAACTAAGCGCAAGTATTTGTGAAAAAGTAGAGGAAGTTGTGCCTTCACGAAAAACAGACAAACAACCGACAATATGTTCATCATACGACAGTTTATAGAAAAAAGAATGGAAACAGATGAACAACTAGCGTTCATTGATTTAAAGGCGGCATTTGTCTGGGCACAAAACAAAATCAATCCAAATAATTAATAATAAGTCATTACAAGAAAATACAAAGGCAAAAGTACAAATTAAGGAACAAATATCAGAGGAAATAGCATTGGAAAAAACATTAAACAGGAGAATCGCTTGAGTCCGCTACTGTTTATAGTAGGTTAATAAAAAACACCAGAGAAAGAACAATAAATAATATGATAAGATTGACTGAAGACAGGAAAGCATGGATAAAGGAGAGCAAACGCCACTCCGACACACAATAAGGTACAGAGACATGCGAAAGAAGGAGAAGAATTTACAATTGTCTACGGTCATATATTATTAAATTATAAATTATTGCATAACAAGCCCCATGAAAAGTGACTTTCAGCAACTAAGTTTTCCTAATTTTTTTTTTCTGTTTCTGCAGCGGTCTATATCGTTTCTTGATCCCCTTTATTTACCCCAGCCGGAGTTGTATTAGGTAATTATATCTGCAACTAGGGTGGGTGTATACGTTTGCAAGTACAACGTCGGTTTCAACTTTCGGGAATAGCAACCAAAGGATACTAAATGATTTCCTCTTTTTTTGTTAATTCGAGCTTTCGTGACAATTTATTAAATAGAGTGGGTCAAAATAAAACAAATAAAGCCAAGTTAGTGTCCGATTGTAATGAAAACAAATTAAGTCTTTTAAATAATTGTTTATGTTATCGGTGTTGAAGAGGAAAATTAGTAAAAAGAAATTTCAGAAAGTGTAGATAATTAAAGATACTGGCCACCAAATTCAAAACCTCGCCGCCCAATTCATTAGACCTCTTCTACGCTTCCATCGCTCATTTTTTAAACAACGGAAAATTATTGTTTAAAAAAATATTATACAGATAAACCGAAGTGGGCAAGTCTCATGTTGGATGTATAACCGTTGTCACATATTTAGACGAAAATCACCCAAAACTTCTGCTAAATGATATTCCAGAAGACTGACATGTTCGGTCTTCGTTAATCTCCGCTAAATGTTCGAATTGCCATATCCCTATAGATATTTTAGTAATGAAAAAAAGAATAACTGATAATTAATTACATCAAATTAGCCTATCAGAATTAATTTGGCAAAAACAAAAATGTTTGGTCCTTTTGTGAGAAGTAAAAGAACTAATATTTCCCATTACTCCGGATTCACCCGGCATTGTTGTCCGTATTATTTTGTGGGTATCCAGGAGATGTTTGATTAATTCTGAGACAAAATTTTATTATAGAGTAAAATTCTACATGACACATTAACAAGGACCTCTCGTAATATAATGTAGGCTTGATTTGCAACATTATCATGGCATGTTGTCGTAAAATATTGCTCTCTACGTCTGAAACAGAGCATTAAGTGAGATAACACTAACTATTCATGTAAAACAAAAACATTACAATCAAAGTAATTGAACGCTCGCGTGAATAATGCTTCATCAAGGGTGAATGGAGCAATAAAATATGCCTACAATCTAAAGTTGGCGATGGTGGCTCTAAGGAAGATCGTTCCCCTTTATTTTGGGAGTTTATTACGTTCCATAATACTCGAATCGAGCACTAAACTCCGCTAAGCACTGGAAATAATTGAGTAATTAAGTCGAGTCTATTTCGCAGTATAGTCGTATCAGGGAACAGCTGTTTTATAGGAAGTGATTGCGATACAGCGTTTATTTAAATATTAAACAGTCAAGCGAACTGCATTCGACAACAATAGCCGAAATTTTGCGGTTGCTGGTAGGTTGACTGCAGATATTGGCTTATATCTGTGCAACGTGTATATGGTGCATGAGCAGGGAGGCTGTTATTGATTTCTAGTTAATAGACATTATATGAACAAGCATTATAAATCCAAAAGATTATCAACATATCCTCAACTATTTTCGAAAGCATTGTTACCTGGAATCCTATGAGCTGTTTTTTTAGATATCAAGAGTTTCTGATGCAGTTGACTTTAAGGGAAAGATTTGATTGTCTGATGGTCACTGGTATACGCTTGCTGGGTATATGGTACCACATCGCGGCCCCACAATATTGTGTGACCTATATGCAGAGAAGCCAATTCTTAGATTTAGAAAAACTAGTTAAAAAACTATACTTTCCTAGTGTTCTCACTGCAGCTTGTCTGGTGCTTAATTCAATGTGTCTAGAAATCTAGTAGTCACGTTGCCCTTTGCAACCACAGTGTATTTTAAAAGCACTCAATAACTTCACTTAAAATTTACAAAAAAAAGCGATTAAATAATCTTTTGAGATCATGCATGCTACCTGGCGATACTTTCAAATGTTTCTGTTGTGCGATACTTAGCGTAATTTCTTTTAATCTCTATTTTCATTACATTTCTTCATAAACAGACTACTTTCAACGTTATTCTGCTCTGCCTCAACTTAGAATTTGGCTGAGACGATAGCCTCAGGTTTTAAGTTAGGAGCACCTGATACAAGATTGAAACCATGATTTATTAAAGAGTTTTCCTTTATTGCCGACACCATTCGGTTGTTTGAAACAGATTCACTATCGCTTTTTCTTCGTCTAGGCATTTCAAACTAAATTCTGTTCTAAATATAAAAGTAGTTTACCAACGAAAATAATTATGATAGAGCGAAATTGTGATCTGTATGTTATAAAGTATGCTTATAGAAGTTTCGTACATAAGCGTACAAAGTGCTGAGAAAATCGCGATACACCTTCCCTTAATCAGCAGTCGCACCTACCTACCATAAACTCTAAGTTCTGGAAGTCGTCGTTCAAAAGGCCGCTATGCCCAGTCGGAGACGATTGTTTAGGTCGAATCGAAAAATCAGTTACCACCCCATATCTTAAGAGTGCCCTTCTGTAAATTTTGGTCGTGGGAACCGAGGTTCAAATCCAGAATAATCGCACAGGGTAATAGGGTCAGGTGAAAGCTTAACTCAAGTAGTTCGTCTCAATTAGGTACAGAGGTGATGAGTAACGCTAGTAAAAGAGAATATATAAAATTTAAACTGATAACAATGTTTATTTCTCAAAAATGAAAAATGGAAAAAGAAGGTAGACTAACAATTAAAAAAAAACAAAGTTAACAAGTTTGGACGTTTGGATGGTTTTGAGAAGTGAAATATTAAAAATTAATTAAAAATGTGTTATCTTGTTAATACACTAAATCTTGAATTCAACGGAAGATTGAATCAATTTAATTAAATTTAGCTAGCAAAAATTCTAGTTCTCGTCGTTAAAAATTAAACCAGTGTCGGTTCAGATGGAGAGGAACTACCTCTCTCAGCTCTCCGTCTCTGTCTCTGCTGTTCAGCTGGACAGACTGTAAATCGTCTTCGGAGGCTGAGTACACTAGTAGGGCGTCGACACGGCCTCTACTACAAGGCGACTATTTTCTTTATGAATAAGTTACACATCTACAAAATGATATGAATTCAACCAATATCAATAAACTTTCGTATACCCATGAACAGCACGAATACTAATAATAATTGTACTTCATTTTTGGTGAACGAAAATTGAAGTGGTAATCTCTCGCTACTTTGTATATACAGTGTAATGCCTAAAGTATCAGAAACAATCAGTCGAACTATATGAAATTCGGTCTGTTGATGTTCCGCCGCAACAGAGTGTCCTTGGATAGCACTCCATGGAGTCTACGAACTGACAAAGTTTCATCCGAATCTGCGATTTACAGTTTCTGAGCGTCCCTTATTAGCAATGCGCTACTTGGATTTTAGTTTGGAATATATATTTGCCTTACTTTATCCTTTGCATTCTCAAGCATGCAAACATAGGATTAACATTTCGTGAATGTGCTAACCACTGCACCACAGGGACCTTGTGTCACGAACCTTCACTTATAATATTTCTACAGACAATTACTTGTCGAAACATTATGATATATTTATAGGTAGATAACAATTACGTATTAAAAAGTGAAAGTTGCTGGCGCAAGGTCCCCATTGTAGGGTGGTTAACACGCTCGAGAGGTGTCAGGTTCGATACCTTAAAATTACGAATTTTCATAATTTGCCGACGGAGGGCAAAATATATTAAGCGTTATTTTTCATTTGTCTAAGATTCTATCATTAATATTTTCTAAAATTGATTTAACCGTATATACAAGTTAAATTCTAGTTTTTCTAACTCTTTTGTATTATCAGACTTATATTACTGATTGACATTGACGTCCTAAAGCTGCTATGTTGTCTAAACATTATTTTCGACGAATTTTAAGTAATTTTTAGGATTCAATCAAAGAAAGTTTCTGTCCTCGTATAATTTCTAAAGTGAGAATGTGGTTATTTTCTTAATTTCAGTACAGAACCAAACTTATTTACTTAATTTCACCCAATCAACAATTTATAATGCCATTAGAAATTAAACGATTGCGTTCATTATACACATTTCCTCCAAATGTATGCGTTACTTATGTATAATTGAAGTTATCAGTGAAACACATTCGTTACGTATTGCAAGTTTATAGCTAAATATATACTAGCTAACTTGTACAATACAAGAGAAAATTTGTATAAACTAACACTGCGTCTTTCTTGATTACAGGTATGTGTACCAAAATGATAATCGTCCAACTGCAAAGGTAGAAGTGGTGTAAGACGTAGATCAGAGAATGGTAAGACTTACATTCTATAACCCTTGGTTAAAGAACACAAAATATTACCTATAATATATATTTGATAATTATAGCAAATTGATTACCATTTTCTAAAACTCAATTCCATTCTTCTCCAATAAACAGTTCCTTGAATCATTCATTACAACCAATTCTGTATCACTAAATATTATACTGCCAAGACATCTAAGGAACTAAAGATAACTATACGGCCAGAGACCCCTAGGGGTCTCACATCGGCTCATGCATCACACAGCACACTAGCAACAGCTACATATATGTATATCATCAAAAGAATAAGGCAAGCTCCTCTTATTTAGCTGGGCCTGGAACGTACTTTGATCATTCCAATTCGCATACTACATATGGTATTATAGTAGGGGCATCCTCTGGAGAGGTTAGGAGAATTTTTTTACATCAAAAACAAGCAGTTAGAACACTTACTAGACAAATATCTAGAGATAGGATAGTTGTCGCGAGGTATTTAAAGATAATGCTATACCTACCATCTCATGTAGCTCCATACTGACCTGTCTCTTGTAGGTCCATGGAAACCATAAGTCTTTCTCTAAGGACGCCTACGGAAAGAGCCAGAACCAGTACAAATTATCTAGCTTTAAAAATGTACAATAGTCTACCACAAATATGGAAATAACTGCAACCAGAACCTTTCCGCTTTAAAATGAAAAAGATGTTGATTGAAAAGGCCTTCTACTCAACAGAAGAGTACCTTAATTATAACTTTTAACATTGTTTTGTCTTGTTAACTGCTATTTGCTTGCCATTTAGTATTGTATTATGATACTATCAGGTATAACTGCTGTATATATATATATATATATATATATATATATATATATATTGCTGATTGATGTGTCATTACTGTGTACAATGTTGATGTTTTGAAAGATAAGAAATTGTATTATTATATATAGTAACCAATTTAGTAAACAACTAAAGAAGAAAGGTGCTAAAAAAACACGTCGATGTTGTTCATGCGAACCGTTCTTAATATAAGACCATATTGCTTAACATAATTGCCCGACTCCGCTAAAACTTCCATTACACGACCCCCAATTTTCCTGTACTCTTCTCGCCCTACTTGTTGTGTCATCAAAAGTTGTTGAACATGTTTCGCAGATCCCTTTTCTTATTTCTTCGGCGTATCTTGGTTGGTCGTTGCCGAAACTGGAGATGTGTGTGTGAAATACGGGGGACATAAATCAGTGAGCACTCGACAAGCTCCGGGACAAGCCGCAAGGCGAATCCGAGACAATTCCCTTATATCGTGTGGAAGAAAACACGTGACCGTATTTTAAGAAACTTTTATGATTGTGTGTGATCGATTCGGATGAAATTTACATAAGTTTCTCGTCTTAGAGTATATATGTATGTACGCTTGAATCCAGAATATCTCTAGGAAATATATTGTGGTTGTCTTTTCAATTTTTTGCTTTGGTACATATACAACATATATAACTCAATTCTGGAGTAGAGCTTTAAAATATCAGGCAAGACAAATAGTAATGGTATAGGTACTAAAAATTCGTGCCCGACACTGTGATTTAAAGCATTCGGGGTATCTAGAATATCCCCGTGAAATAACTTTTCCCTACATCATGTAATTAAAAAAATTCTTTTCTGTAATCACCCGAAATTAAGTAGCTTTTAGGAGCTCAAAAACTTATAAACATCGTTAGGGCGCCCGTTATATATACAAAAAGGATGTATCAGATATATCTTAATAGAATGGCAACTGTAGTATAGTTGGAGCACGCGATAGGCGGAGAATTCTTACATTTCAGTAGTTATATATGAAACTTTCAAGACTGAAACAAGTGTACAAGCAAGCAGTTATTACAAAATCCAAAAATGTTTTTTTGCATTACATGAACTATAGAAAAACATACAGACTAGTAATTAAGCCCGTAGAACAGCTGCACTATTATAATAAATATCACACTGCAACTAATAAAGTCAAAGCAGTTTAGAATATCATAAAAGACTTAACGCCCATTATTATATCAGCCTAGAGAATATATTTTTAGTTTTCCTTTGTAGGGCCAAGCAAAGGTGCTAGAGTTAAATTAAGAAAATTATCGTTTCTCTTTTTTTGGAAGGATGTCGAACCTCATTTGCCACGGGTTCATTTTCTCTTCGGCTTAATAACAAACACAAAATTTAGCGACATTACCTGATTTAAACATATTGTCATATTCGATAAGGAAAATCCCCATAGTGAGAGTCGAAAATGGATCATACTGTATATTGAAATATTTTGATTGCATTATTAGTTTTCAGAACAATGAAAACAAAAACTTTTCGATTTTATATTTACAAAGTTCTTTAATTTCTAAAGAACTCAGTTGTAAAAAAAAAAAGTTCGTCACTTTCCGTGCGCTTCACAGGCGTCGATATGGGAGCAGTCGTTCGGGTGAGTGATTCGTAATATATGCTCAAATTTATGCTTCGCATATTAGACTATGCGATGGAGCGAAGACGCGAGACAACCTTATTATCGATGTAAGTATAGAAGTAGCGAGATTTATTCTATCTGGAAGAATGAAATGTGCGTTTGGTTTTCTGCTATTAAAGCAATGGATATTGCTTTAATAGCAGAAAACCAAACATACGAAAAATAAGAATACTACATATTGTAGCAGCGTTGTATGCATAAGTAAAATCGATAATGAAATCAGTGATTCTGTACTTAATGCACTTAGTGTAATGGCACGTAAAATGGAACCACATCAACCATCATCTTCAATTTTGCTAGCATTCAAACGAATAAAATAATGTAATGCTGAAAAAATGTGAGAAATGGTATTAAAGACTTTGCCGCAACCATGTGTTCTGTAGGCCGGTCTCTCAAGAAGCAGTGCGGTAACCGTTTATATACTACTTTTCAAATCCATACTCTACATCTTGTGCAAGAACAGATTGGTAGATGAATTAATAACGAGTACAAAGACAGAATTCCTCAAATTTCCAAAACGTATTCGCGAATTTCACGAATTTTGTCCCCGTACCCCGAACCGTCACGGCCGATTCTGACACGTTGGGGAACGTTGTCATGGGCAGGATTTTTCTAACATAAATATTTTAAAATTAAAGAACGTGGTTTTATTATTCGATCCGAAACAACAGAAAAAATTCCAATCTGCTCAGATTAAAACAAATTTACAAACTATACATAAGAACTACTTAGGACTAGAAGAACAATAACAAAATTAGAAAAATCGTCGCTGTCGTTAGAGGAATCATGAATGATACGCGCGCATAACTATGTGCTGCAGAAGATGCAAAAAATGAAAGTGTTTTAATGAAGTGTGAAAGTCTTTTAGACAAGGATTCAGATGTGGACACTCTAATACATATTTATGAAGGTACGTCAGATTCGTTAAGTTGTTTCAAAGATTATTTTAGTTATGCAAATATAACATCACTAGATGTAGAACGCTCGTTTTCTGAATATAATCATATTTTTTCCTCACGGCGGACACGTTTTGCAGAAATGACGGTGGAAACGCACCTGATGTTGAAAATATACAACCGAGTTTCTCCAGTATGTCAATTCACGAAAGACACTTAAAACGGTGTTTTTTTCTCTGTAGTACGCTCCAACTCATGCACGCAACACAACTCCGAAATCACTGATTATCGATTTTATTTATACATACAACGCTGTTGTAATATGTACTATTTTTATTTTTCGTATGTTTATGCATATTGCTTTAATAGCAGAAAACCAAATGCATATTCCATTCTTCCAGATAGAATAAATCTCTCTACTTCTATACTTATGATCGTCTCGCATCCCCACTCCACCGCATAGCCTGATATGCGAAGCATAAATTTGCTTATATATTCTGAATCACACACCTGAGCGACTACTATCACCCTACCGACCCCTGTGAAGTGCGGGGAAAGTAGCAAACTTTACCTATAAGCAAACGTAAGCAATTCTCGCTTTCCGAACCGAATAAAATGTTGGGTATTTTTCTCAATTGCTTTTCTTCGATTTAATTTTTTTGCTATATCTCCTGAACAAGACAAAATATCGAATTCATTTAAAAAGCGGACTGTTCCCAATACTAGCGCTACACTTCAGATGAGACAAAACCAGCGTAAATGCGTATTTCTACTCTTGCAAATTGCACATTGAGAGGAATTGAACAAAGCTATATTTCGAAAAACATCAGCTCATATTTCAGATGAACCTAGTACCACTGCCTGAGTTTTTATTTTTGAACTGTCTCTGTACGAGCATCTTTTTGTTTTGAAAACCTTAAAATTTTATTAATTAAGGTAGGTACTTAAAGCATCAATCTGTAAAGCAATGGCAAGTTCGGTGTTCAACAAATGACTTTAGAAATGCATTTCCTCCCGACTTTCTCCTGGTTTTCTACAGTGTGCTTAATGCGCAAATTAAATTGCTGTCTATCTGTCACCTTCCATACGTCTGACTAATATCGCAGTTCATCTGAAATATTTCTCATTCAAATAATTCAAGCTAACGCTTTTGTAGCAATTTATTGTTTCAGAATTGTAGATGCTAGAACGAATTTTCTTAATAAAGGTGACGATTTACTTGCACGCCGACGCTGCAAAAAATTAATTTAGCTCATAGAAACAATGGCTGAATAATTCGTGTTTCATTGGAGCTTATCCTTTGCACAGTTTCTCAATGTTCAAGTGGTTTTATTTGAAATCAGGGCAGTTTTAATTAAAAACAAGGTTGTGCTAAATTCTAGTTTATATAAATTTAAACGATCATATAGCAAAGGGGGATTTCTTTTAATTTATTCTCATATTACAATAAAATGCTAAAGTTGTTAGAGAGTTACCAGTATTATTAAACAGAGCTTGAATTTAAATGTTCCTTGCGATTCACTTTTGAAATGATAATAAGGAATGTCAAATATACAGGTTCCAATAATATGGACCTCCTTATATTTTGCAAAACCTAAAATGTTATTGAAATATATTTAGAATGGTGACTACATTATAAAATTCTACATGTAAATTAATATTGTGTATGACCCCCTTGTAACTGACTGTATTCATTTAAATATTGTATACACTAATTTTTCACAACGCGCCGGTGAAATGTTTTCACGCTTTTTTTATTTTTGCTTCAAGTAATGTTTTTGAAGAGTGTGATACTTTAGTTGAATTTTCCCAAAGTGCCAGATACACCCTATAAATCTGGAGTTTGGGCAGGCCAATCCAGAAAATGGAAACCATTTTTGTGTATCCAACCTTTAGGTTTTCGAGCTGTGTGGCAGAGGGCATTAATTTGTTGCGAAGAACAAATGCTTTCCTCTGAAAAAAGCATACGATGTCCTTAATATTGCATTTAGAACTTCTATGTACATTTGGTCATTCATGCCATGAAAAGCGCCCTATGATGACATCCACCTGCGTAATACCGTTACCTCTGCGCCTAAGAGTAGGAAATCCGTATGAAATTCCTCGTTAATTCTATAATGCTCAAAGGTACTTCCAAGAGGCTAAAAAGGGAATGTACTCCATTTATTAAAAGCTTCAAAATTCAACTTGAAACCAATATCCTTTTAATAGTCCTTTATATTCGTTTCATTAAACCGCAACAGCTTTCTTCTGTTTCCAATTATCCAATGTTGGTGTGCTTTTGCCCATTCTAAAAGGTTTTCTGTGTTTTGAACAACAGTGTTTTTTTTTCTGGCTTATAAGCTTTTCATCCTGCACTAATGAAGCGTCTCCTAACTTTCAAACAAATTTCTTCAATGATTTCTGCGGACAGCTGCAAGGAAGAATTCTTCCTACTTCGAAGAGTCTCCCTAGACAGTCCTTTCTCCTGCCTAGTTCTTTCTGGCTGTTATTATTGTGGTAAGGCCACTTACTGGTTTATTTTGATAAAATCTAGTAGATCCAGTAACTTTCGAACAATTTTAGTTTGCGAAATTCCTGCAGATCTCAAAATCGCAATTTGTTAACTGTGGCTTTTTTGCTATAGTAATTGTAAATGGGAGGACGGTATGAAAAGTACCCCATGTTTGGAGACGGATGACACTTTGTATCGAGATTTATAAATATCCTCCCTTAGTCGACGTCTCTTAAAATTTCAAAGAGGTTCATAGTGTAGGGTTCTTTTGAGAGCTGTTAAAAGTGAATAAGTTTCGCACTTGTGAAATTTCTCTTTTTGGTAGGAAAACGTGTGCAGAAATCAAAAAGAAGTTAAATGCAGTTGTTAAGAACAATACACCTTCGATGACTACCATTACAGACTGATTTAATGAACTTAAGCGTAGCCGAACATCAGTCTGATAAGCATAAATGTCTCAATTGAACGTGCGCTAAACATCCTTCACGAAAATTTAACTATGCGAAAGCTGTCTGTGAGATGGGTACCGCGTCTGGTGACGGTTGACCAAAAACGGAATCGCGTGATAACTTCAAAGCAATGTCTGGACATGTTTAAGCATAATGCGATTGAGTTTCTATAGTGTTGCGTAGCTATAGATAAGACACGGATGTATCACTGCATGCCAGAATTCAAAGATCAGTTGGAAAGATGCGTTTTTCTCTGTGAGTGTGAATCAAACAAGGCGCAGAGGATTCCGTCAGCTGGAAAAGTTATGACGACGATTTTTTAGGATTTGAGAGGCATTAATTAACTACTTGGAGAAGGGAAGGACGACGCTGTTTTGCTGGATCGATTCGATGCGGAACTAGAAAGAAGAAGGCCCCCATCTTGCGAGGAAAATCTCTCCCATTATGATTACGTCCCGGCCCACTCATCAATCATTGCGACAGCAAAACTAGTCCAGTTACGGTACGAATTTTTACCCCATCCATCGCCATATTTGATCCCCAGCAACTTCTTCTTTCTCCAAACTTTTGTTAACTCTTAGTACTTGGATGGCTTAATCAAGTTGGAACATCACTAAACTAACAATAAGTGCATAGACCTACAAGGAGACCTTGTTAAGAAATAAATTTCCTAAATAAAAAACAATGGCCTTGTCTTCCTTAACATAGGTATCTTCATACCATCCTCGTACATATAGGAAAACATTCTTTACTAGTATTCGAATTAAGAGACCTTACACAACGAGAACGCGAATACTACTACTAAGTATTGAAGTGACACGTTTATGTCACCAGTTTTGATTGTTTGTGTCTGAATTTTGTTTGATTTCCCAGAGAAACGCCTGCATTTTAGAGAAATTCCCAGAATAAAATGAATTATTTTTTCGTTAAAATTAAAACATGGAGTGCTTTTATAATATTGTGAAAATTTACAGGTTGTTGTTTTTCTAGGTATATTTAGAATGTTTACGGCTTTATTTTTTGGCATCTTCTTTTTTAAAGTTCGGCAATACAACGCCCATTCAAAAAAATCAATCAAGAAAACACTGTTTGGTTCGATATTTGGGAAGAAAATATCTGTTAGTCAGATTTTGAAATGAATAGGTGTCTAAGCAATAGTTGCGCAACTCGAGTATTCGTGGGTTCCTTTAATATGAAAAATAATGGCGAAAATAAGCGTCTGTGTGCAGAAATAGCTGGTAAAATTGTGTAAACTCGGTTACACAAGACTATAGAGTTACATTTCCTAAGAATGTGCTTGCAAATTTCCTAGGACAGAATCGTGTTTAACATTAACTTCGAAATGTAGGATATAAGCGTGTAATTAAGAAGATAATAATAGCGTACTACCATAATTTTATCCATGAAACCCTGCATGATCTCGCGATCTTTTGTGTAAAGAAAACAGGGATGTAAAGTTAAATTTACTGTAACTCACTAAAATAGTTTATGGTTATGTTCAGTGTTACGTGTACTATCTGGAGCATTTTCCTCTTCGTTAGTCATGAAATTAAGTTATTAAATTCTTGAAAGTCTTGAATAATAGTGTTTGTTCGATTATACAGTTTGTAAAGGAATTTTATAACGGGTAATTTTATTTTTTACTTTTAACGGAATTGAAAGATTTATTGAAAAATTAAGCTTGGTTACGTTTTTTAATAATTATTATCGTTATTATACCGACAACCGATTAGAATTGTATCTCATACTGAGGATCAACTAATTACTGTTCTGATGATGAGAGAATATGTTAACTATGTAAGATTTTATCAGGAAGTACACCTGTACACCTATTTAATGATACTTTCCCTAGTCGTGCATTATTTCAAGATCTACGGTTTGTAAATCCGTTAATGATCGTTCACGATCTGCTTATGCAAAACCATCCGCAAATAAGGGAAGTTCTATTTCAATACTCCCGATTTTTTTTTTTAATTCCCACAATAGTTTTTGGAGATGATTTTAATCCGCAGAATAGAGTTTCTCTAATTATAATGAACAACGTACATGAAGACGATAAGCCTTATATAACTATTTTTGGAAGTATCGATTTTTGTGACTTAATATTACTTGTTATAAGTTAATGGTTCTAATGAAAAGAAATTCTTGAGTGCAAATATCCATTATATGATACTGATCAAGGAAAGTGGCTTATTTAAAAAGTAATTATTTTGCCCAAAATTCATTTCTCAAATGTAATTAAACCCTTCCCAACTTTCTTTCTTGAATCGAATTTCAACTAACAAACTTAAAGTCATCTGTTATGCCATAAATCCTAATATAATCCTTTATCGGGCCATGGAGTAGTTTTGAAACTTTCCGATAAAATGCATTCCTTTATGTTGAAAGGAATTTATTGGAAACGTCACCAGTTCGACAGTGCGGATACATGTTCATTCATACATTTGCGAAGTCTCGCTTTAGATACGGTATAAAAGGATGATCGTTTGCAGAAAGTATTACATCGGAGTTGACTGTAAGGGAAAAATAAGCAAATAAACCTCGACGCTCTGTTATAGCAATTTTATCGAAGTTTATATGGATAGCGTATTTATTTCCATCAGATCACATAATAAAACCTTTGGAATTTGTTATCACATTGGCCACAACAAAAAAATACTATAGTTAAGTTCCGACAGTGTATTGTATGAAATCGACAGCCGCCACTATACGGGGACCAATCATCTGCATCGAGCACGGCCGTTACTGGCGCAAAGCATAGTGAGTCCAGTTTGTCCATTTATTTAACGTCAAATTGTCACTGGCGGCTAAGCGCTCATTTTCAAGAGCTTCAATTCCTTTTATTTCCTACTATCTAGGTAGCGGGGCAGTTAGGAAATTATAGTAAGTACAGTCAACGACGGTAGTTGTGGAACGGATAAATAACTTGACTTCTGTTCAATTTCCCTACATCCTAAATCTTCGGATTCTTTCCCCACAACAATCTCCAAAATAATTTCAGTTGTATCTCAGTTGTAATTACGTCGGTTGTCAAATAATCGTCTTGTTTGTCAGTAGAATTTAATATAGTACAGTTGTGGATGGTATTAAATGTCATAGAATAGCATAGAATCAGTGCTTCAGTAGCATCGGTTGCGTTGTGCTATTTCTAAAAGCAAAAGTATCTGAATGAGTTTTATAATCGAAGTATTTTTTGAAAGGTAGGATTATTAAATTTAGTTGTATTTAAACAATGCTATCGCAATAAAGGAGTGAGGGGACGTTAAAAAATGTCTAACTTTGAGTCTGATATTCATCCAGGTAACACGTGTTTGGTTGTGTTTATATTTTCTGTGTTCATCGTCTGAGTTCTATTTCTAATTCGAACTGTTAGTGAAGAGTGGTACTTTCAATAAGCTGGATTCGAGTAAAGAACATGTAAACTGTTACTATTCCTAGGATCAAGGTTAGGCTGTAATCAGTGCTACCCGTAGGTCAGGCACAGTGACTCCGTACCAACTTGCTCAATGTTAACTTCGCTCTTGCGGCTGGAAGCTCGGTCTTAGAAGCGGAAACTCTTTTTCTATCCAACGACGGTGGTAGAATGTTATAATAACGTCTCTGCAGGTCATTTTTCTCACCTTCTAAAGCATCAAATTTAATGTGAAATTACCTCACAACAATATTCGGTACTTTAACCCTCAAGTGCTATCGTGGGGTGTTTCGGAACCCCAGAGGTCATTTTTTTTAAATTTTTTCTAAAACTATTTTTGTCACATTTCTAAGGTTCCAGGTATTCGCCTATGCAAATGAGATATGTAATATAGTGTAATTTATTATTTACCATATTCTACAGTTTTAGCAAAAAATAGCTTTTGGGGTGTCTCAACACCCCACGATAGCAATTACGTTTGTTTTTTTCAAAAATAGCGTAGTGTATTCTAACCAATGATTTAGAATTTTATAGTGATAATAGCCCTCGTCCTCTTTTGGGGAAATCACAGATGTTGTTGTGCATGTAAGTATAGGGGATTCACTTATATACGTTCCAATTCGGCGATTTTTATTATAGTACCTACATGTACAGGGGATTCACTCATTTATGTTCGACTTCGGTGATTTTTTACAAATCAAATAGTGGCATTTCCCCTGATTTCTGTACGGCGTATAAATATTCGACTCAAACAAATTTCTTACTCAGTTCCTCACAAACCAGAGCGTCGTCAACTTGTTCCTTATTTCCCTTCTATAATACGTGTATTGAATAGTAAAAACAATATGATAAAGTTTCTAACTGATGAACAATTAGCAAATCTTGCCGAAAACTTTTACGATGATGTTAGTGAAAGTGAATGCCCTGATGAACGTGATGATGATTTGAGTGATGCAGCAAGCGAACATAGTGATCACGACACATGTTCAGAATTTGAAGTCGAATCTGAAAACGAAAGTGAAGAAGACTTAGGTGATGTCAGTGCAAGAACAAGTTACTTCTATGGACGAAATCGATATAAGTGGTCCAAAAATCCTCCTGCTACTTCACGTACCAGATCTTCTAATATAGTCACTCTTCGACCGGGAGCAAAGGGTCCGGCAGTAAATACTCCTCCAAGAACACCTTCTGAAGCATTTTCTCTTTTCTTTACGGAAGAAATTCTAAATGAAATACTAGAGCATACAAATGCAAAAATAACGGAAACGAGTTCTTCTTATGGACCAACGGCAAGTTATGTTGAACATGTAGACATGATTGAATTGAAAGCATTTCTGGGACTTGTAATTTTGGCAGGAGTGTTTAAATCAAACCACGAAGATACTAGAAGACTTTTTGCAACGGATGGTACGGGACGAGATATTTTTAGAGGTGTCATGTCTAAACAACGGTTTTTGTTTCTTTTGTCAGTGCTAAGATTTGACGATCAAACAACTAGAAGGAACAGGATTGACAATGGTGATAAACTTGCTGCCATTTCAAAAATTTATGAAATTTTCAACGCAAACTGTACGAATAATTACAGTTGCAGCGAATATGCTGTTGTAGATGAAATGCTTGTTGGATTTCGCGGCCGCTGCTCTTTTCGCCAATATATCAAGAGTAAACCAAAAAAATATGGCATCAAAATTATGTGCTTATGCGATTCGAAAACGCATTATCTGATCAATTCATTTATTTATACAGGAAAGACAACCGAACCCAATCCAAACAAACTTTCAGTTCCAACACGTAGTGTACTCAAATTAATTTCTCCGATCATCAATACAAATCGAAATCTAACAGGAGATAATTGGTTTTCTTCTATAGAGCTGTTGAATGAATTGAAACGGGTTGGTATAACGTATGTTGGAACACTTCGTAAGAATAAGCGCGAAATTCCGCCAGCATTTTTACAAACTAAACAGCAACCAATAAACACCTGTAAATTTGGATTTACGCACGATAATACGTTGGTTTCCTTCATACCAAAAAAGAACAACTGTGTCTTGTTGGTTTCGTCTATGCATCACAATGGAAATGTTGAAGTAAATGCAAAACCTGAAATAATAAATTTCTACAATTGTACCAAAGGGGGAGTTGATGCTTTAGACCAGAAGTGTATGACGTACTCCTGCCAAAGACGAACCAGACGATGGCCAATGGCTATATTAGGAGCAATGGTAGACATTTCACGTGTCAACAGTTACATAATTTTCTTAGCCACTTCAGACCATACAGTTAACATGACACGAAGAGAATTTTATATTCGTCTAGGAAGAGAACTCGTCAATGACCACGTAAAAAGACGATACCAAACAAAAGAATTGTCAACTAAGCTAAACTCAATTATCAAAAATTTACTAGGCTTAGAAACACCACAACAACAGCCACAAGAAGCAGAACCTTCAAGAACCTACAAAAGGTGTCACATCTGCGGGCGAAATAGAGACAAGAAAATAAAAACCACGTGTCATAGATGTCATCAGCATGTCTGCAAGGAACATTCTGAGCAACTTGTAAATGCGCAGAATGCTTACAAAGGTAAATTGTAAGAAATTTATAAAAATCTGATTACATGAAATAACACATTACATGTTTTTTGTCAAATAAAATGTACGCCTCACAACGTCATTGTCAGAATTTTTATGTGAAATGCTAATGGCATTTTCTTTTACAGGGAGTAAGACCATAGTTTCCAGTAACAGAAAAAACCAAGACATCTTAACAATACAGAACACAATTTTGTAAAAAGAAAAAATTGTACGAAGAAATACTTTTTACATAATTTTTATGAATGTAGCATTTCCTCCTAATTTTCTGTTTTGCTTTAAATAAAGTTTTGTTTTTCCTTACAACAATCGCAAGATAAAGGTCTAGTTATTACACTGTGGGTTTAAAAGTGAAAAAAAAAAGATAACTAACAAAAAAAAGCTAAATTTAAAGAGTGGGGTGTAAAACACCCCACGATAGCAGTTGTGTTACCTGAAAACACGATAGTACTTGAGGGTTAAGCATATCACAATGTAATTTCGTAAATTAATTATCGTTCGTATCGTGTTATTGGTCAGTAAAATTTTAATTTGTACAGTTGTATATGGTGTAAAATAGTGTAGAATGAGCGCTTTCAGTTGTTCGAAAATATCGAAGAAAATCAATACTTCCTCTATTAGACTGCTCACACTCGAAATCAGGTCTAATCCGTTTCTTGTCAATGTTATTTCTGTGAACATATTCTTTATCATCTAGAAAGGCAAGCAGAGGAAATTTGACAATTTGTAAGTTATCCACGTACATTATGTCACAGCTGTTCTACTGAGCTGACATCTGGATGAAAGCCCGCTGCTAGTATACTAGATAGTTTGTTACTATACCGAAAAAAAAACTTAGCTTCCATCACTATAAAATTGTGTCTAATTGTAGTACATTGTGCTTATTTAGCTTTAAGAATTAATTAAGAGATTTAGTCCGAAGTTATGTAGCTATCTCAACCATTATTACGCAACAATAGGTCAAACAACGAAAGTGCCCAAGAAATTGAAAGTTAGGCAGAGACAGACACATATTAAGGTCAACTGAGATGATGCCGTTTGACACAGAAATTTACATATGATTTTGTATTTAATTAAATGGAAATATACCTAAATATTCGAAATTAGTCGTCTGTTTCCTACTACTTTATCAATTCAGAGATTATTATTGATTATTAGGATTATAATAAATCAAATTACCTTTTCTAACCGATTTCCGGTTAATTTATTCAACCCATTTCGAATTTAATTCATGACTATGGAAAGAATTTCGATTCAATTGACATTCTCGGGTACATAGAAGACTTGAGTGTCCTATCCCGTGTATTATACTGCTATTCAACTTAGCCCGAATTTGTACGGATCCCGACCAGAGCTCGCCTTAAAAACTCAAAAATTCAAAGAAAAAACAAACTGACCACCTTCGCTGTAAGGAAAAGCTTATTAATTTAAGAAAGAGAGGGCATTAATTCCCGCATATTACTGTTTGAATTGTTAAAGAATTTCTCATTGTTTATTTGGTATTGTTTATGTTATTTTTACACATTTTATTTACAATGTAATAAATATTTTTACATTTCAAAGCGAAGTGCTATACCCGAATGAAGCTAAACGCCCTGAGAATAAAATAACATCAAAAATAAAACAAAGGTGCGCGCTCTTTCAACAAAAATAATTTATATTTTCTATACACGTGGAGCAGAAATTGTTGTAATATGTAAGTTTCATGACAGCAACCAACACAGCATACTTAAATATACACTTTGAAGACATTTAAATTGTATTAATGATAAAGTTTTTGAACCCTTGTCACTAGCTGAGGATTTAGTAAAGGAACTGACACTTTTATCTAAAAGAAGTTTAAGACTTAACATTGATGCGAAAAGTGTTTAAATTATCAGAGTTTTTAGATTTGTTAGCAAAACAGTGGAAGTTGTAAAATTCCGACATGACGTATATATTTTTTTTTAAGTGAGCAACTGGGTATGATTTCTTAGATTGACGTAATTTAATTTTCTGGTTTTAGATATACAAAGCACATAAACATTGTAGTAATGGTCTTTTAAAGCGAAATATCTTGAAAACTATTTAATGTATTTACACATGTTTGAAGACGAAATGTAATCTATACCAGAAATCGCCTACAGATATTCCAGTAAAAGAACACATTATCACGATTTTAAACCTAAAGATTCTACAGGTTCAGATAAAATTTAAGACTTCGTACTTTGATCTAACCTGTTTGGGGAACTAAAATTAACGAATTTTTTATAAGTTTTCATATAAATTTAAAGTTAGAGGGGTGTCAATTACTACAATCTCTGTGTATATTTTTGAGCTACGAGACCCTAAAAAACTTTGCTGATCAATTATTAGAACAGGTACAGTTAAAATAGACATTTTATAAAACTGATATATGTACATCCACTAATACAATTTCATAGATAAACTAAGACGCTGTGTAGGATGTATTGCCCCGCCTTACCCTAAATAAAAGTGAGTTCCAAATAAGTATCTAGAATTAATACCAAATTCATTTTCCTTGATTCCTACCAATTCCACTACGTTTCGTCCTTTCTATATGTTCAAATCAAAACGAAACTGGATACAGAGCCTCAAATCAGACGCCGCGACGCGATGAAAGGGAATTTCACAGTTTCAATTTGCACCCGTTCGGCCAAAAATGTTCAGGGTATAATTTTCGGACAAAGAACCGGGCTCCCTGGTTAAAATGCACGACGAACAATAAGGAAATCGTTAATAGCCGAGACCGCCTTTTGTCTTTCTTAATTGAAGACACGAGATACGCCCGGTGTTGAGTCGAAGGCGTCGGAGAGCTTGTAATAAAACTGACAGGCGGATGAAATAAATTGGCGTGGATGGGTTATTACTCCAATTATCCAAAGTGCTTGAATGCCGACAGATAGGACAGGGGACGGCAGAAGTAGAGGTGGAGGAAAGAGAAGAAAAAGTAACGCTCCCCGAACCAACTTCGAAAACGCAAATAATCTAATCGTTGCCTGTCAGTCAATCGCGGATTTATTCTAAAACTTTGTATTACACTGTCGTTCAGACGTTCTGAAGAATAATTGTTACGTTCATTAATTTTGTTATCTCCAAATTCTGCCTATTAGGAGAGCGCATCTAAACCTGAAGGCCTTTCGGGAGTTAAATCCAACGGAATTGTTACGAGTATCACGACTATGGAAGCAGTTTTGAGCGAAAGTGAAGTATTTAATCTTGTAATCTTAATGTATAGATAAGATAAATCTGTAGGACGGATCGCAAATAATAATATGCAATCTATATTAATTGAGCTTGAAGACTCCAATTACATCGTGACTATTACCATTTCATCAATATTAAGTGTGTGTGCTCTTCTAGAAGTCGTTGTCCAAAAGGAGAAATACTCGTCGCCGCTATGCCCAGTCAGATATAGTCATTCAGGTCGAAACGAAAATGAATTAGCTCCCGCGGCAGGAGCCACCTTGTCTGGAAGCCGCTCCCCACTACAAAACACGAATACCCTACCGTAAACCTTGGTCGTGAGAACCGAGGTTCAAATCTAGATCAGTCGCACAGGTAACCAGGTTAGGCGAAAGCTCAATTAGTAGTAGTTCGTCTCAATAGGGTACAGAACCCTAGCCAATAGGGGTGCAGAGTAACGCAAATAAAAGGTTATAAATAAAGTTTAGTTAAAAAGTGAAATACAACACGTCAAAAACGCTTTGCACGGCTACAGAATATAAGATATAAGGAAACCACGAGAGCAGAAAAAGGACGAAGACCGACAACAACCAGCAGGATACGCATACCTTCCGTACATACCCCGAGTCACCGACAAACTGAAAAAGAACATCACCACACGATTCAACACGGTGACCAAAATCGACCAGCTACTCCCTCCCAACAAGGACGTGTTACCGAAACTACAAGCAAAAGGCATATACGAACTGAAATGCCAATATGGAAAAAGCTACATTGGTCAAACAGGACGGAGTATTCAGTGCAGAGTAAAAGAACATGAGAGAGAGGCACGTCTTAAGCACACTGAAAAATCTGCAGTAGCAGAACACCTGCACCAACAAGGAGACCACCGCATAACCTACAGCGACGTTAAGGTATTAGCCAGGACCAGCCGCTACTACCCGAGGATAATACGCGAATCGATAGAAATAATGAAGAATACCAACATCGGCGCGAAACAGTTATGGATCAATGAAGCGGGACGGTTATGGATCAGCAAAGCGGAACAGAAATGGGGTATATAACGAGCAGCAAGAGACAACATCAGCAGTTTTTAAGAATCTTCTGAAGAAGTTGAGAGCATGATCAGCGAAACCTCAAGTCACACATCAAGTACGCGACAACACCCGAAAGACATTTCTACTGTTCTGTATTTTTTCTAAGCGTAAATATTCCATGTTGAAATGCTTACGCTATTTTCATACATAAATCATATATTTGAACACCTTCTTATGAAATTCGTTTAGCAGGTAGTTACTTAGTCTTAAAATTTCGAACCAACAGTTAAGAATAGCTATGTCAGTAATGCCAGTATGTTTTGTTTACAATACATAGTAGTCAAACAATGTTAACACCGGAAACCACTCAATGCATTGTCCAAATGCACGACTCGCATTTAACTATAAATTTCATTTTTCTTTTAACCATTACGCGTATGCATTACTATACAAAAGTGTTAGAGATCTAAATCTCTTGTACAGTAGATACACAAAATACATGGTAGTGTCTAAGACATCTGAATGTGGCTAAATCTGATGTTTAATACTGATAGCCATGTGCGCAAAAAATACGCTAAAAGGACTTTACATTTCAGGTTTCTGGAAAAAAATATATATTTAGGTAGCTGAAAATAAAATTACAAATATCTAAAAATCTTTAAACATTTTTTAATTAATGACAAATTTAATTACTCCGGAAAAACCAAGAAAATCACAGATCCACGTATTACTTTGGATTATTTCTAGATAAAAAGTTAAAAGTGTAAAAAAAGGCAGGAGATGTTCTATTTAAACACAATAAGGTGAGTCCTTGGTTCGCCACTTGTCAATAGATAGCTTATGTCTACTACATTTTCTGAAAATTGTAACTACCTACCATTTACACAACAGGCGCAATTCTTCAATTCCAGACGATTAAGACACTTTGTACATCTATGAAACATATTCTTCCTACGTCTCTGGGCGTTAAATCAGATGCATAATTGTCGTAATTTTCGCAGTTTTAGTCCTTTGGATATGGTTTAGATTTCATTTCGTTCAATCGATTTTGGAATAAAGTATACAAGGTAGAAATAAGCTCACCCTAATTACACCCTTCGGTCTTATCTTTCAACCAAGTGCACTAATTGGAATAGAAAGTCTTGACTTATATCCCTTTATTCTTTCTTGCAGAAACTTTCTCGCATAGATAGATCTTCAGCTTAAATCCCTATAAACCCTACAAAACGTTTCCGACAGCATACCGACAATATTTATAGGAATGTTTATAGCGCGATATTTCTAAGAATAATTATGACCGAGTGCTTTGGCTCATAGCGGCAGCACGGCAGTTCCTTGGTCTACTCGCTTAGATTAGTTAATTTATAGTGACAGAGCGCCCTCTACGTCATAAGTCACGTAACACAATGCTGCACCGTATCTCCTGAAGACTTCTCGCCCGAAAACTGAAGATTATCTTAGGTTACCTTCCGAAAGTTATGAGGTATATGTTATGCTGTGGATGTCATCGCAGTGGCTGCTTTAATGAATTTACGAAGAAATAAAAGCTAACTTTCTGAAAGGCACGTACCGAGAAATAGCTACGCTGGCATATTACTTTTATATCCCTTCGAACAGCATAAGAATAAGGCACGTGAAGCAAACAATGTCATTTATGTAGTTGTATCCGAAAAGAATTAATTCTGTGATGATAAAATATAGTAATAGGACAGGCAGATGTGCAAAGTTTCTTGCCGTAGTTCGAAGTCATTAACTCTTACACAGCTATTCTGATACAATAATACTAACACTAGTCTCAACTCCAGTCTAGCATGTTGCATTATTGAATTCAAAATATTTACAATACAAACGGGATAGTTAAAACAAATATAAGCTTATAAATGAATAACTCTGCCTTTCCTTTTGCAAATCGTAGTAAATCATATGGCAGATCACCAATAGCCTCATAGCATATTCTTGTGGCAATAACCAATTGTGTCTTCAAGAATCTCTATGTTATCGAAATGTTTTCCCTGATTGTCTTATATTCTGCATAAGGATTCTAAAAAAAGTCAACCTGAGAATAAAAGAAATAGTATTCAGAAAACGCAAAGCTTATTTAAGTGAAATGAACGAAAATTACGAGTACAAAAAGAGTGCAGTAGTGAGAGAGGTAGGTATGTTTCTTGCTGAGTATGTTCCTATGTACGAGTAGTATAGGAGGAGGTGTAATGAATACGAGATAAAGATAACGTATTATATATTATGTCGCACTTCGTCTACAGCGTGGCGCAGTTAGTTGGATGCAATCTTACGCTCAATTAAACAACGAAGAGCATCATCTAACCAAGACTGTACACCTGTCCGAAGATGTTATTCGGCAAATGGATATGGTTATTACATTGCGGGTGTATATATTGTAATGTTACAAAATAACAACAACGAGGTTAGCTGTCATCAGCGCCAAATTCGTTTCTCATCTTGGCATTTCACATTGTCCACGTAGAAAGATTTCTGTGTTTAGCCTAATATTTCTGGGGCGTAGAAATAATAAAATTAAGTCCAGCCAACGACAATCGTCGGGAAGACTTATATTAACTACTTTTATCTGTCATTCTACTTTCATCACGTTAATGTCGAAAATTTCTACAGCAAGTTCTAGTGCATACGTTAGTCGTATATAAAGTTTCTTTATCAATTGAAGGTCTTTCGGTCCGTTTCATCTAAATTCGCAGTGTAATTTAACGTTGTAGTGTTGCATGTGGGCAAGAGTGTTATCAGAGAACACAGAATCCCAACATCAGTTGCCTTCCTGCATCATGCTACAGCAAAAATCTTTCCTTGCGGCATATATTTCAATAATAGTACATTTTCAATAGATAAAAAATTATCATAGGTGTATGGAATAAAACAATTGCCAACGTATTTGAACAATGATGAAAAACAACGCCAATTTTATTTATGACTTTATGTCTAGCTGTCGTCCAGGCCAGTTGAACGTAGCATTTCCTCCAAGTTAAATAGTCTCGAGTAAATATTTAAATTTAAAAGTTTTTAATAAGTGTGTTCAGTAGTCTATTAGTGAAGAAAAGAGGTTCGAAGAAGGACACAAACCTGGTGTTTATGTATTAGAAAGTTACAAGGTTTGAGGTTAGTAGTTATTTTCATTTCTACGTCTTAACACGTCTCTTTTCATCTGCCGAAAGAGTGTCTAGAGACATTCCCGGATTCACGACCCGCAATTTTTGAAGAAAATTTAGAATTTCGAAAAATTTCAAAAATTTCATATTGCCAAAACATTACAAAATTGGCGCCCAACGTGGAGCTCGAACCCACGACCCTGAAATTGAGAGTCTTATGTAATACATAAAATTTCAAACAAATTTCTCATATGACGCCAATGTACCAAAATGAGAGAGAAAAAAAATATCATGGATATTAAGATGACAATATCTTCAATTCTTGCTATTTTAATTGATGGATTCAACGATATTTCTTCTGCTACCCCATCAAAATCATCCGGATCATTTGGACTATCTCAAAAGTTCCAGCTACAAGGTAAATTTTTGACTCCGCCTACTCCCTACAAGATCATCGTCATTGAACAGAGTGCAATCTGGCTATTGAACACATAGTTTACATTACAATATATGTCACCTGATTACAACGATACCAAATCATGTTGATACGAAAGGGTAGCAAGTAAGCCGTCCTGTCGCCACCAAATTTCAGAACAAGTAAATTGTTAAAACGCGAATGTAACTTAACGCGATATCAATAAACAAAACTATGTATTATCATGATCAACTTATTTAAATGTATCTCACTTAATTAACTAATAATGTTTTGCGCGTTTTTGTCTTCCTAGACTCTACTCAAACTGTCCAGTATTCATCCCTTGCATTTGTTTAGTCTGGAGCGCTTATCAGGGTGTGAACTCGCTGCTCACATAGCACTCCAATAAGCCACGTCGAATGCGAATAAGGGCTAACAAAATATTTCAAAAACAACAGTTTGGGATATTTTAAAAAGGAATAAATACAAGTTTTATAAAGTCCAAAAAAGTCAGTAAATATCCCCTGTTGACCCTGTTGACGTTACTTTAAACGTCTCCAAGTTTGTAATGTTGAGTAAGAAATGTAATGTCACTATATCTTGGACAGCTAGAGCCCCTGACTTCTTTCTGTGGGGATACTTGACGAAAAGGTTCCATTTCACCACGAAAAATCCCAAACATTCGGAGCGTTGCGAATGACATAACTATGATAGTATTTCACCTGTAACACTTGACAATGTACGTAGAGAGTTTTAAGATAGACTGGATTGCTGTGACGCAGAAGGTGGAGGCTTTTCTGAGAAATATATTAAATAATTTTTCGAATTCGTTTTTATTTTCTCTAGAATTTGTTTAAGCCAATTGATAATTTTTTAAATTTTTTCCATGTTTGCTCATTGTTAGAATTTGATCTTTCATTTGGCGTTGCTTTTTATTTAGTAATTTTAGAAATTAACCCCTTTGAGAATTTCCTTTCCTACCTTTGTTGCCGGTTACTCTGTGTATATTCTTTTGCTTTAATGTACTTTCCCTCTTTGATGACTGTAAATTAATTCTCGACGTTAGCTTGTTACTTCCTTTGCCTCAATAGAGGTCTTCGTATGTTCCTCAACGCGATTGGTCCTCATTATTTCACTCGTAAAAACTTTTGACATTTCTTTTGAACCCGTGGATATATCATTTTTCTGCTCGTTTGCGAAAGGTTTTCGAATTAAGTGCTGAAAATCGTGTTCCTTACTTTCTGAAAAGCCTACGCTTAGTGCGAATATCCCTGGTAATTATTAAGTTTGTTACTGCAATTCTACGACGTAACGATTTTACATCTTTAGTATCATTTAGAGACGGTATGCTTTCCCGGGGCTATGTTTTTCTTTTGTTGTCATTTTAGATTTATTTTTCTCGTTGTTGAATTTACAGTTCTTATTTTGGGCTCCGAAAATTTTCAATTCGTTAACCAAACATACGAATTTCACCTACGACGCTTTCCTCTCAGGTTAGAAAGAAATTAAATTTTATTACTTCATTACGTAATTTTTATTAAAAAAAGAGACCAATAATCAAGACGATTTCTATTTACTTTGTTACTCTGAAAGTAGTGACTGGTAGCAGAGATTTTTGTTAAAAAATTAACGCTTCAAAATCTTATTTCTTTTTTTTAATTGCACAATTATACTATTTAGTCGAAATTGGGACCATATATGGCATCCCAAAATTTGGCGGATTTGGCGGATATATTTCCAACTTTATAGATAGAAAAACTAAACTTTTTGTTTAATTTTATTATTCTGTTGTGTACTACATTGGAGGAATGTTTTTCTTCCTATAATTATCAGATTCGGAAGAATTTATTATTCAAACAATATTCTTTTTTATGTAACCGGATGCCTAGTACTGATTGAATATATTTCTTTAATGGAAACTTTCACAAATGTAATGTATTGTTATTCAATTCTTGATTTGTCTTTAATGCTGTTTTATTTGAACTTACAGATTATTTGCGTAGTTAAATTTTGGAATTTATAACAAAGTTCTTGCAGATACGTTTTTTGTTCTAATTTTAACTAAGTAACGTTTTGTATGTGTATTTCTCCATGTTTGATGGCCTATGATTGTGGTACAGACTGGATTCCATGACCAAAATCAGCTACAGGAACATATGGGTATTTACATAAGTGGTTAGAGCTCTGGTCTCTCTATTAAGAGTGTAATATACTGGAACGATAGTCTCTAACTGGACATAACGTTCACGGATGTTTCATCTTCAAACTCTGACCGATGTTCCACAGTACTAGGTTAGTAGTATTGACTTATAGGTAGGTACGACTTTAAATTCGATTACGTGTTATATTTTGGTTTTGTGCGACTGTAACATCCTTTAGTTCTTTTCAAAAATAGTTTCGTATTATAAGTTTAGTGGTTAATGTGTGGTACAATTTCCAGCGCAAGGAGTCGACGCACTCAGATACGCCCTAATGCACGACAAATCTACGGAAAAATCTTTCATGAGTATAAAATCCAACATGTACATTATAAGTGTAACAAGCTGCTAATACATTTGCGATTAAAGCTCTTACCAACGTAGCTAATACAAAATGTAATTATTGAACGGTACAAAGTTATATCGGACGAGACTAAATAATCATAGAACATAAAATATACACTATATTAACAACTGTGAGAGACAACAACTTGTTACCCTTTTACATGGCGGCTAAAATTCCATTATGCCCCATTTAGGTGGTCAATAGTAACATTATGTGCGTACGTAAATTAAAATATTTGCAATCTAGTTGCGAGAAACTAAACCACAAATTGTAGTGATGTTACTCGTATATTGTTGTATTGTTTATGAAACGTAGCACGGTAACATGGTAATAATATTTAACTCTCCAACTCCGGACGATTCTTTTTTGTATAAAATAGTGAACTATTTACTTTACTGCTTTATTAACATTTAATATACATTATGCGAGAAATATCATAATCGCGTTCAAAAGAGAAAACAGAAAAACAAAAACTGATTGATCATTTTTCTGAGTATGGTACATCTTGAAATAAGGTTCCATGCACAAACCAACATTGCAGATCTAGCACCAGGTTCTTGTTTCTTTTCGTATTTTCTTTCTCCCTATTTTTGGGAACAGCATACGCGGAGGAGATGCCAACGATGCCTGTGGAGGGATGGAAGGGGAAAATGTTCGAATATGAAATGACAGAGAAGAGGCGCCTACATTTTCAACAGTTAGCGGAGAGAGCTGGATAGACTTAACGTTATCAACAGAGGACACAAATTTGAGGAACTGGAAAGTATTGCAGGAAAACTGCTGAATGACCACAGAGGTATGTTGTGGCAGTTGGTGAGAGTGGAGAGGGTTGAGAGGATGGATACACATTTAGGAGGCAAACAGAGGAATTCACAAGAAAAGGAGTATACTGGGAGACATTTGGAAGCACTGCTGCAGAAGTGCTTCCCGCACGATGATAGGGGAAAAAGGAACCAGTGTGGAGAACGACCAGAGGAGGAGGGTGGGTGAAAAAGGTTTACAAGGATGGAAGAAGAAGAAGAATTGGTTGGAAGGAATAACGAAGGGAAAGCGTCGGGAGGAGATGGATTTCCATCATGAGCTTTCAAGGAAGTATGGAAGCCAGCTCCAGACACATAAATGAAGGTCTTGAATACGTGCGCTGAGAAAGGGACGTTCCCAGAGGTGTGGAAACGATAGCCTGTTTATCCAAGGAAGGAAAAAGCATAAGACCAGTATGTTTGTTGCTTGCCCTAGGGTAGATCTTGGATAAATTAGTCTCAGGTCTTTTTTACTGTGAACTAGAGATAACGGGATTAGTATCCCAGAAGCAGTATGAATTTCGGCGGAGAAGAAGCACTATAGGCGCAATTCAGGAAGCACAGACGAAAGTGGATGAGAACAAAGCAGGGGGATGGCATTGCTGGTCGTAACTTTAGACATTACAAATGCATTAAATTCGGTGAAGCATAAACCGATATTGGAAAAGTTTGACGAATAGGTAATTTTGGGCGGTCTAGTACGGATGTGGAAAGTGAAGTGTTGTTGGCGAAGTAACCTGATTTAAAAAAATGAGTTACGTAACAAAAAGATAACCTTGTGCAGGCATTTGCAGACGATCCGTTAATAATACTACGCGGACGTCGCGTAAAGGGATTGGAAGGCAAATGGCAAACACTGTGGGATAGCTGTACGGAATAGGCCTCAACTTATGCCATATTTCATTTATATCAACCAAAAGTCGTATATGCTCTTATTCATCGCACTTAATCAATCCTAGAAATTCTTATTTATATTATTTGAATGAATATGGTAAATCGACGAAGACTTAATACACAGACATTATATCATTTTGCACACCTTAGCCTGCGGTAAAATAAAATTTGTCCGAAAATGTTCAAAGCTGTTGCAAATGAGAATGTTTTTTATTCTTTACTTTATACTTCATATCCATACATATCCACATTGAACATTTCTTCGATAACAATAAGGGAAGTGGTGGAACTTGACGATGAAGCCGACGAACTTATAACTTATAACTCATAACTTTTTTTACATTTTTGTAACTGAAATCTTATATTTTGCCATTTGTTATTAACATTCTTCTTTAAAATTTGTTTGTAGTAAATTAGTAAAATGTCTTAGTGTGCGCTTAGCTTACATATCTCTCAATTGTTTTACGACACCATAAAGAAAATATTTAACAACAATAGTAAAATGACATTTTTTAATACTTCTTTTTATAAGATTCGTTAAAATAAAGATGCGATATGCCAATTTACTTCAACTTTAGAACTAAGAAAGCTTACGCAGCTTAATTAACTATTAAATAAAATATAATACATGTCAATTTTAACACACAGTCTTACGCAACGGATTTCCGTTGAAATTCATACCAAATTTCACAGACCCAGATCAATATATGAGAGAGCATGCATGAAATTAATGTTTAGAATCCATTAAAGTTGCCTAAATCAAATATTGGGTCTCGAGGCGACGGCCATCATATTTCAAGAAATATATGCGGTCTTTTGTTACCTGCGCTTTGTCGTGCATTAAGTTAAACTTTACTAGATAATGAAGTTGGGGCAAGTCTCCTCGATAGAGCCGAAAGAATGCGAATTACACGCTTCCTTTCTCATTTATGCTTAGAGGGCGGTCTAAATTGCGACAGTGTTTAAACCAGTTGGCCTTATTTCGTCCTTAGCAATTTTCTTTTCAGGGTGAGGATCTTTCTTTTAAGCTTACGTTGTTCGTGTCGTTTTTGTATCGTCTTTTCTCCGAATTTTTAAGATCGCATAAAAAGGGGAGAAAGTCACAATGCAGGCATTTATGGTATTATAAGAGAAGCTTGACTAGACTAGTGTTAGAGGGAATTTTATGCTGTGTGTTGGAAAGAGTAATTAATCTATGCCTGTTGTACCAAAACTTATTATCATTGTACGCTGCGAAAAAAGCGACATTGATAATCCATTGGTGGGTGGGAAAAGAAAATGTTATACGTTGTTAATGTCAAGTGGTATCCGTCCGCTTTATTCTGTGTTTTTAGTTACTTCTCCCCATTTAATCTAAATACAAAGAAATAAGAAGACATTTTTGGAAATTTGGAAAGTAGATCGCAACCAGTACTAAATGATTAAACGCATTCCTTGGTTCATTTATTGGCTTGTAACCAATAGTTTGAATTACTATTAAAACATATCGAATCTTACCTTATCGGTAATGACTATATAACTCGTAGAATACCTTTATTAATCGTAACTAACGCGCGTTGGATGACGCGCTTGTTCACTCAGGACCAAAAACACATTCGTGTGAAATTAAAGAAAATAAGTTTCGGACATTTGACGTTGATTAATAACCGCAGATAAACTTAGACGCATCGGTACACTCTCGAAGTCAAAGCGAACCAGTGAACTGCGAAGGGCGAATATATTCTGAAAAAGGCGAGGACTGCTCAGTCGGGAAAGTGATGGTAACTGTTTTTTCGGACAGTTATGGAGTTGTATCTTGAAAAAGGAGAAACAATAACAGGGCGTATTACGCATCATTACTTGACAAGCTGGAGTCACACATTGCAAAAAGTAGTCTGCATTTGAAGATAGATAGAACATCCACTTTATTCAGTCAGATCTAGCCCATACTTATTCTCGAAGGACAGAGATTTCATCGAATGAGAAGGCAATCACATTCGTAAACGCCTATATTGCAGAACAAGATACCAACCAGTATTTGGTAGGATTAAAGAGATGCGAACATAGGTGGGAAATGTGTATAAACTTACAAAAGGACTATGTTAGGAAATGAAACAAAGAAAAATACTTCTACCATCATCCGGGGTAACTTAAGCTGTTGGGGTTACTCAAACCATTTTGCTTGTTAAATTTCGACACTGTTTTAGGGTTAGTGTTAGTGTCCATCCACAAGATCAGTATTTTGGCGAAGAGGCGGTGAAAGAAATGAAAAATGGCTTGTCATTGCGGAAGACTGTTGAAAAGTTGGACGCTTACTGCGGCAGTACAAGAAAAGAGTGGTAAGGTAGTTACTGAAGGCCAAAAAAAAAAACTAGCGCGATGCGTCAAATTGGCTGGAGTTAGGGAGCTTTCCGCTAACGGTCTTCATCAGACTAATTGTCAAAGGATATCTTGATTGAAGTAGACGAACTAAACCAAGATTCAAAGAAAATATGTCTGGCGTGAATTTCCGGCCGACAAAAAGTTGTTGTAAAAAGAAGCACACGCCCCATCCAAAGCACATAACAGGTACTTCAAAGTCAAGCGCGCCAATTATGTTTGCGAGAACTACCAATTGTACTCTACTTCCTCGTTATATGGCATAAGTCAGGAAACTTTACAATACATTCACGGAAAAATGTTGTCTATAGTAGATCTAAGAGTGGATGGTTTTTCCCTTAAAATTTTCTAGGATTGGTTCGTAAAGATAGCATTGTTGTACTTTAGTAAGTTCGACAAAGATGCCAATAAAGTGTTGATATGGGGCAACTTTTCAAGGTACATTTTCCCGCATATTATCGTTAAGAGTAACATCAAGTTTGTGCTGCTCCTAGTATATAGTACACAATCTCGAGTTATGGTTCTTTTCAAGCCCTTAAAAATAAGCTGGGGTGATACACTTAACGACAGGAAAGAAAAAAATCGAGGCACTGCCTAAAAACAGGTTTCGTCAATTCAAAAGAAAGTGTATTTGTTACCTAGAGGAAGAAAACAGAAAGCGATTTGAAGAGCAGCAGGAATTGGATACTCAACCAGTATTGAAGATTCGCAAAAATAAAGTCTAGCAACAGCTGGGTTCAATCATTTGAAAATTATCTGCGGAAGAGTAGAAAGAAGGAGACAAACCCCTTAAAAAACAGAAAGGAAAGAAAATTAAACGTTTTGCTGGAAATTGTATTGAAGGAGGAAGGTTTGAAAGCAGAAGCCCCTAGCACTGACCCTCAAGTGAGTACTTCCGAAGGCCCTGAACACAGCAATCAAAAAAAGAATAATTCGAAAAGAGTAAAAAAAAATGAACCGCGCGCAAGTAAAGATGATGACGGTGACTTGGTGTTAAATCTGTTACTAAAGAAAAAGTGCCAAGAAAACATCTGTTAAAATAAAGGAACTCAAACCAGATGAGTATGTCCAAATATCAAAAAAAAATAAGCGACAAAAATATCTACGCTATCGTGCTTGACACTACAGGCGAGGTTAAAAAAGTAAATTTTTTTTCAGAAATATTCCAAATCAGAGGAATACAGTTACGTCTCCGATTGTGGATGATCTGATGGGACACTGTAAACATTGTTGGTCTGTAAAAATCACCATACCTTTCCATATGAACTTTACTGTAATCAGTCAATTTTAAGTTTGTCCTTTTTTACTAATAAATGTCTTGAGCAGTATTAGTATGTCTATTTTAGCCTGCCACCATGTTTTCTTTTTTCTCCTTTAACTTACATGTTTCAGCAAATTTTTACCCAGTGTAACTGTAAAGCGAGGTTTAACAATAATTATTTAACCTCTAAAGTAAATGATCCTGAATTGGCAAATGTCTTCAGTTGAAAAGTGGCCTAAATAACCCCGAATAGCGATACCTGTTTCTGTATTAGGCTGGAAGCTCTTTAAACTACCCCTGTACTATGAATAGCAAAAAAAATCTTATGTTTATAGAAATTCATAAAACAGCTTTACACTATATGTTTGGAGAGATTATAAATGGGAACGCGATTGTATTCAATTGAAATTTTTTATGCCTAATTATCGCGCATCAGAGCAGTGAGTCGAAGATGCAAAGTATTTTGAAAATAACTAGCTGTAAGTATAGAGAATACTTTACATAATTAACGCAAAATGCCAGATAATTCAAAATTTAAGAAGTATGTAAAGAATCCATCTAAGATAACAACGATAAACGTCACTGAAAAAATAAAATGAAAAGGAGTCTACAATCAAGGTGTTCTTTTATTTCAAGTGAAAATATTTCTAGCTCGGCAAGTTAGTTAATACCCAAAGTGAAAAACAAAATATCAAATATACGAATATATTTGCTTCTACGCAACATTGCAGAAACAACTGTTGTTAGAGACACGACAAGAAGTTACAGATGAAAAGTTGTTCCACACTTAATTTTCTATTATCTGCCATAGCAAAAAACGCAATTAAACATCAAATGTGTTGTACATAGCAAATACATTGAAAATTTTAATGGAATTCGATTTGAGAAGCTAAGAGGTGAAAACAATTACCATAGCTTTAGTGTCAGACCAACTGAGTAAATTCCTATATATTGTTATTTTCATCTTATGTAGCACGAATTGGATGATCATTATTCTAGTGATGAAAATATGGATTTGCTGGTTCTGTACGTCAGATGCACTGCCAATAATAGCGAAGTTTGTGCGATGTATTAAGCTGTGGGGACATTCACATCACAAAGGTCGAGCGTACTTTACGAAGAAACGGCTGTGATTCTCTGGCACAAAGCACAAGAAATGGATGGGAATGATAACAATTTAGAAGTAGTGCAGTCGAGGTATTTTAGAGCGCATTCACGAAACTCCATACGTCAAGCAACGGCTGATTTAAAAATAAGCCAGTATTTTCTATACTTAAAAGAAACGACATCGTATAGATGGGTGGGATTTTATAATAAGTAAGATTTATTAAATTTAATTTTTGAGAACAACGAATCTAATTTCAATAACAACGAAATTTCCAATACAAAAAAAACGTTAATTTCTGGGATACGTAGAATCCATGTCAACATCGTGAATGCTGACTCCAATACATATTTTCCATTAATGTGCGGCTCGGCGTACTTTTAACAAGGATCGCTTAATGCGAAACGATAAGTCGATTATGCTGATTCCAATACATATTTTCCATTAATGTGCGGCTTGGCGTATTTTTAACAAGGATCGCTTAATGCGAAACGATAAGTCGATTATCTTCTGACAGAATTTGATGGATGATATACGCCTGGTCAGCAACTGGTCAGCAAGATCGCCAAAAAAACGAGAAGAAACTTAATAAGCAGAATGTTTTGCAGGCAACGAAGGTCACGTTGAATGTATTATGAATTGAAACTTTCAACTTAATTTACATATTGAGTTATTGTCACTTTGTTTATTGTGTTGTGTTGTATTTATGTGATACAGCATTTATTGTCAAGACAATATTAAAGAATATTGTTGAACTGGGAGCTAGCAAATAATTTGATTTATTTCGCCGCCCACTTTTTCGAATAAAGCTGTAATCTACCTAAGCGTGCATGTGTTACTTACTTAAAGACTTACGTTTGTAAATGATTGGTTAACTATAACATATGATATATAGTTGTAAAGAGAATTTCTTATAGTTTTAGAATATGTGATAAAGTTGTGTACGTTCTATTTAAAATTTACATTTGACATTCAGTTGTTTTTTTGGCTATGGCCGAAGAAAGTGAAATGTAAAACAACTTTTCTTCTATAGCATTTTATCGTATCTCAAACAGTCGAGATATCTGCTGTAACAGCTAAAATCAAACAGATTTTATATGCCAAAGAAATTTTAGATTATCTGTGTATCTCTATAATTTTTGCATAGTACCTTTTTCCCTACCAGCAATAATAAAAATACTATCAAGGCACTATCGCTCTATCCTGGTGTCAGATCATCTAACACATAAGCGTTCCCTTATTTCGTTCCCTCTTAGGCAATTCTCTGTGGAGAATACAAATTAACAGGAACTTATACAAATCAAGGCACGACTCAGTTGAATTTTTGCATATTTTCTCTCTTTGAAAAATAGAATGCCTTGGAGAAGGCAAATGTAATGGATTCACAGGAAATTCATTAAGGCTTTCACTTCAATTATTCCTTTTAGTGTCTATCAAATCGTTCAGCGTTTATTCTGTTTCATATATATAACTATTTACGAGATCAATACAACAACAATGTAAATTCCTCTTTTAAATGGATACTTACTTTTCTAAGAAAAAAAAGAAAAAATCTCCATTTTATCCCCATTTCTAATGAAATCTTCAAGTTCTGATTCACAAAAAATTATGTTCTTGCATGTGCTAAACCATATCACCGAATTTAACAAACCGCAATCAATGAAATGTCTCATTTAGGTAGTTTATATATATTCCAGTTTTTTACTTATTACTCTTTACGATCTGTGGTATTGATTCCTAAAAGAAGATCTAGTGCTTCTAAGTTTGCCTTTTCAATTATTGTGTATGTATCCAGAAAGCTCTAGTAAATTCAATTAAACCAGTTTTGCTCATCCGTTTCTTATGTATTTAGAAATAATGTCGAGAACTACTCCGAAAAACTAAATTGAATTGAAAGTTAGATTAAACTTCATCGCCGCCATACAGTTGCCAATGAGTAATAGACGCCAGCACTAAAAAGGCAAACAAGCAATCCAGGCAAACTCAATTAGAGCGATTATCAGACTACTGTGCGTCCTACTATTCGAATCGTTGCAACAATTCGGTAACTAGGTTAAATCGCGGCACCAAATTAATTTATTGATCCGATAAGACTTCGACGAATTAATCATATCGCAACTAATACACTGAACCGCCGGTTTGACGCACAAACCTAATATAGGTACTACAATCAATTGACTGTATATTGAATTCTACCTGTGCATCTCCTTAAATTTTAGAAAATTTGAAACTATTGAAATACTTTGGTGACTACAATATAAAATTCTATATGTGAATCAAAAACAATAAACATTGTACCCAACATTTTTTCACAAGGTGCCACACATACTCGATTGAATTTAGTCCAGGAGGACTCTAGTTAGTCGAGTAGCATCGCACGTAGCAAAGACCGTTATCTTGCTGGCAAAATATGTATTACAGAAGGTCTTCTGAAGGTACTTTTGCATACGATAGCCTTAATGTTGCAATTAGGGCTTCTATGTACACGATTACATGTTTAGCTAATCGTGTAATCGTGACATGTGAGCAGTTCCCTAACGTCCTGTGATAACTTGCGCCCTCATATCATAATGCCAGTACCTCCGCACTTAAGAGTAGGAAGGTCGCAATCCTTACGAAAGGTTAAGGTTTTTAAGAATTGGATGGGATTGTTATACTTTCCATTAAATTTCGGTAGGACTTCTTTTAATTTAAAGTTTACCGTAGTACTGTCCGACAGACATTGATCTGAATTAACGAGTAGTGGAAGACTTAGAACATTATCAGTACGTTCTGGCTCACAATCAATACTCTCTTGGCCTGACTGAATATTCTGCAAGTTTTGTGTTATGCTATGAAAGTGTTCAAATGTTTTGTTTAATTTATCATCAATAGATTTTATGAAATAACCAAATTCTTCAGGCAGATCAGTGGCATCACCACTCTCTGCTCTGTTAGGATTTCTGGGCATATTTGACTACTTTATCTGTTGCTTGCCTAAGTAGAAATATTTAAAAATTTGAATTGCCTAAACGTATAGGTTGTTTTACAAGGGGAAAATTTGAGAAAATTTGAAAATTAATGCTTTTCGGAAATTATATATACGAAACTTAAGGTCAAAATCTAGTACATAAATGGTATGTTTACGTGTTTCCTTTTTAAAATCAGTTACTTCTGAATAATTACTCCGACTCACACTTCGAATTCCAATTTGAATTTTTCAACTTTACACCTTTTTTTACGCCACCTAAAACCTTACAACATGAAACTTTACTGCGAATTTTCTTAAAGACAAACCGAAGGATTATTAATTAACGAAATTATACTTTGACATGCCAAAACCTACACTGAGTCTTGTTGTAGAAAGATTTTGCATTAACTTAGAAGCTAGGGAATGTGGGAAAATAGAATTTATAATAATAATAAATACAAAAGAAGTTTTCAGCCCGTTTCACCACTACCGTCATTGGCTGGACTTACAACATCCTTTTACTACCCACACTCCAAAGATAATAGGCCAGAAAAAGGAATGTTGCGTTAGAAACCGAGCTCTCAACCACTAGAAGAATCTACCGTATGGAACAACGTAGCACGTTGCTGAGGAGCATAAGAATTTCTTGTGATTTTAAATAAAACTGAAAACTAACTGTAGTGGTATTGAAATACATTTATCATTGAAGACAAAAGAATACAGTAATATTCATAAATAATAATAAATAAAAAAGTTAGTTTCAATAAGTTTCAAGTGTTTCAAGGTTTGCGCTATTTGTGTCATTTTAGCTGTACGATTTTGAGGAGAGGTGAAATACAATGGAATGATGATTTTTTATTAAATAATGTTGCTGTAGTAAGTAATTTATGCACGTATTGATTCCTCACAAAGGCGACGACCCGATATTCGAACTCCTGAGTATATGAAGGGAGTAAATTGGGCAGCCACTGAATGTAATCTGTCCCCTCGCTGGTTAGATAAGAAAGGATCGTACATACGTGCAATATGGTTTTAAAATTCGACTACAGGAGACAGAGAAATACGTATAAATCGTATAAACGTTATAAATCCGTACAGCATGTAGTTTATCCCTTTTTATTAGTCTGTTTGTAAAGGAAACACAAATTTTTGATAGGCAATTTATTTTTAACAATTGAAAGTTTTACATGTGGCTGTATATTACATACAAACTAATTGTTGGATTTAACTGTGTTCACACTCCATCATGGATACCAATTTATTTACTGGAAGATTTAAAATTTCGAGCTGCTGAATTTGAATATTTTTTAGCCACTTTCTCTTGATTAAGTATAGTGTTAACTTGTTCGTTTTGAGTTTATAATATCTGCTATATTAATGATCTAATATGTCGCCAAAGAAAACCTAGGTAAGCGCACAGCGTTTTTTACTATCTTATACTCAAATATTATACATTGTATACCGTTAATTTTTAATTGTTGGATATTTCTTTGCTACTTTGCGCTTATGCACATGTTTTTTAAGAAAGTTCTCGAAGTAATTATTCTTTGATTAACGCTGATATAACGAGTAATTAGTTTGTGGATTATTATTATTAACTTTATGATATGAATAACGTCACTCATTAACCGCAGATTTATTTTAACCACATTTCAAATGAAAATTTTAACTTTTGGATATATTAAATGACACGTATCGTAACTACCTCCGTTTAGAAGATTTCATGGCTTTGGGGACATTTAACTTAGCATATTGTCAACGTAATTGGACATATAACTTACTATATGGTATTCCAGTACCATAAGCCACAGGATTCCTTGGTTCCGAAGACATGTAGACGTGTAATCGAGATTATGGCCTGAAAGAAACTTATACAGATCAGGCTAAGCTATTACTCTAGTAATAATTATGAACTGTAATTGCCTCTAACGAAGCAACCAGTAACTTACGCTTAGATACGAGCTCGTATATTTCTTTGCATGTATACATAGTAATTCTTGTGTTTTTCTATTCATTTCATTTCCGGCACGTTTTAATTACACTGGACTTTTGTGATATCAATGAGGCATAAGTTAGAGTGTATGATCCTGAGATCATACACTCTAACTCATACTTTACCTAATTGAATTTATAACTAAAGTCACCGTTTGCTAGTCGTTTTATAATTATATTCTTTCAATTGTTTTTTTATATTTTGTTCTCCTGTATTACTTCCCGTAGGATTCTCACTGGCGCACAAATGAAACTCTTATAAGAATTAAAACCACGACCCTTTCTCTGCATTAAGAATGAGCAGCCACCAAATATCATAGTACAAACAGTACGTTTTCCATGCGGTCGGTTCAAAACTCTAAACAGAATAATTCCAACAAGAGATCGATAGAATAATGCCCGGTGTGCAAATGTCAGCTATAGCACACCAACGCTACAACTGACAAGGGAATTTCACACTTAGGCTGTTTCGATTAATAAGCAATGAGGGCCTGGGCTTTAAGAGAAGTGAGTTCTCTAGCGTGAGCCCGTCCCTTACATAAGTTCTAGGATATGTCGTACTGAGGTGCATGAACATCAATTAGAACGAGATAATGGGATGGGTCATTCGATATCTGTGCATTACATTTAGAATTGCATGTGGATCTTGGAATTAATTCATAATTAATTATATTAGCGGAGGGTAAAATTTAACTTGAATATGACGATAGAATGGAGTAAGACCCGTACCATTATTAGACGAAGTATCGTTTGTGAAATATGAGAAATATGGGTTTTATATCACATACAAACTGTACATAACGACAATCGGTGACTAAATGAAATGATTAATTAAAAATGCGTGATCGTATGTAAGAGCGGCCTGTAATACTGCATACAAATAAGGCTGTTATTTGTAGAAAAAGGCTATTGAACGTTGGAATAAAGATATTATTTGCATTTTTTATGCATTGCAGATTAAAGTGTAACAAAGTGGATAAACTTAAGTTACTAGACGAGATGTGTGGATGGGGGTGATGACACGACCTCTCAGACAATACTTGTAATATTACAATATAAAAATACTATTGACTTGCGTACCATGCAAGGGAGACTATAAAATAGAAAACAATTTTCTAAGATTCTTCTGAAGACTTGTGTGGAAGTCAGTATATTTATCATCAACGAACGGTACTCTGGCAGCAGCAAATTACAGTTGCAATTAATATCCAAAATTTGCTATAGCCCTGAATGTTCAGTTCGTGCTAGAAATATAGTCTGTTAATAATAGAGAAAGTAAATATACTGATATAACATAAATTAAGTTTCTCTACCGAAATATATGAACAGGATGGGGTTTATTTTATAAAGTATGATGCAAATTATTGCATCCGATTTGTGTTCAGTATTAATAATATCTTCATGTAGGATGACAAAATTGCATTTTTCTAGAACCCCACTACATAAATTTTTTCAATAATTCAGTTCCTCTCGCTACACCCTAAAAAAAATGGGAGAACATTACCCCGAAAGTACGAGGCAACTTCTTTCATTTCTAGTTTAGCTAATTTTTGATAATTTTTGTTATTTTCAGTTCAGATTCCAAACAAAGCAAAACATTCACTCGGTCTTTGACTTGATCAAAGAAGATTGTTGTAATTCTTCATCTAAAAGGGAACTAATTAGTACACTTTTACCATTTGTAAAAGATACGGCGGCTGATTTATTATTATTGGACTACAAACAAATTTGACTAAAATCCGAAAAAAGTAAAATGCACCTGTACCTGTAACTTTATACATGTATAATATTATTTTGTATCTGTTATTGCATCAAACATGGAAACGTAGATGCTTTGTTGGGCATTACATACAATTTTGTTATTATTTGTATTAGGTTCCAAACAAAACAAAGAATATGCAGACAAAATAATGGCAAATTGTTGTTTATTAGCTAGGACTTACCAAACAACTAATAATACAAGCTAACTAGGCAATTTACAATCTACATGTGGTACAGGATTACTCATTTTATTTTGACCACTGCTTATTTTCCCTTACATTCCTTCCCGTAGATACAGAAAAAGAAAGTTTTAAATAAAGGTTGTAATCTTTTCTCTCTCTCTATCCACCTATTGAAAATGTGATAACTATTAGAATTGCATGTGGGGGACGCGCATAACCTATATATTTGTGTTCTTCAATGTAACATCCTGCATATTCTATTTTTGAATAGCCCTCCTCTCTCCCAATTTCAAATATATAATACTCGATGGCCCCTACAAATTTCAAAGTTTCAAACCGAGCAGTGAGTAACACGTCAGGGAGTTTCCTTGTCAGAGGAAAGTATTGATTTTTTTTCCATGTTATCCTGTGCGCGTTGTGATAAGTGCGAGGTAACA
>LR736918.1:290695-355544 GCA_902654985.2 Oryctes borbonicus | reverse complement strand
TTCGCTGACTATCCTGTCAGCTTCTTCAGAAGATTTCTAAAGACTGTCTTTAGAAATCTTCTGAAGAAGCTGACAGGATAGTCAGCGAAACGTCAAGTTAAAAATCAACTACACGACATCACCCGAAAGACATTTCTACAAAGCTCTTGCTTACACCCAACTCCACTGCTCTCTTACGTAGTGATATTTTTGGATCTTCTAATACAGATCATTCATTGTATTGTTTCTTTGCTTTCTTCTTTCTTTTTCATCAAATTTCTTAAGAAGTTTTTTCAAAGAATTAATAGCGATATTAATGCCTAATATTTAACGTTAAATTTGTTGATCGCTGTTCGATATGAAATATCACCAATTCCATAACACTTAATCAAATAAATTCGTTGTTGCAATGTTAGCATAATTGTGATCGTTCGTCAAATGTCGTGTCACTTAAACTTGAAACAGACAAACAATTAAATGTCAACAGAATTTCAAGGCATTACGATTATCAACAATAATTTGAACTTAGTTAAATTTTTGAAAGTAAGCAAACACGTTCTCAACATTTATATGCATACAGAAGGTAATCAATGCATTTTAGTATGATTTCTAGTGGTTTTAAGGCAAACAAAAACTTTCGTAAAGAATAACTTTTTTTCATAAAATGTAGAATACAAAACTTTTTCCCCTTGTGCACCACAGTGTATATTCGTACGAGCCGGAAACTAAGCAATTGGATGTTTGCTGGTAAACCGAATTCAACAAAAACTGTTCGTTTACGACGCACTTCCAAGAAAATTATTGCTTACAAGCGTTGCTTTGGTGGATCGAAAAACAGTTAATGCTGAATGGTTTACAACAATTTGTTAGCCAGAAGTCATTGATGATATCAGGAAAAACAATCGATAACGACGCATCTTCATCCATCATAGTACCAGCTCTCACGTAGTACATCAAACAATTAACTATTTGAGAGAGAAAACCATCGAATTTATGTCTCATATTGCCTGTACTCACCTGATTTATCACTTAAAGGCTTCCTTTTGTCTTCCAAATAGCAAACAAGAAATGCGAAAGAGCAACTTTTGTCACTGTTTTTAAAGTATGTTTCGGAGATACTGCCTTCAGAATGGAAAAAATGTTCGGAGAATTGGAAAAGTGTATAATTCTTAATGAAGAATATTTTAAAAGCCAATACAACGAGCTCTATCATTTTGTTGTCATTGTTTTTATAAAAACTTAGGGCATCCCTCCATGTCCGGTCGGCATCACGGTATATGAAATCATGTGGCGTACGTAAGTACATGGGATTGCATAACCGATTTAGCTTATAGCATTGACTAGCTATAAAGGACTTTCTTTTACATAAAACTCCTTTAAAAGGAATTAATTTACGAAGACAATGAAGTATAAACGGACAACAATTCAGATTGCTGTTTGAACACAAAGATTCAAAACAATATCGCTATTGAATAACGTTGAATGGGACTGCTAGTCTACATTTGTAGGAAGATGGAATGACTACGGGTTAGCTCATCTTGTCTTAGAGAATTTATGATGCAGAACATTGATACAATGCTTTCGAATAGAATAATATTTCATACGCGTATCATGATAAATTACTAAAAACTTTCCTAATAAATACAGGAACCCAGTCATAGCTCGCGTGTTTGCAGGGAACGTTAACATTGTTCTGTTTGTACCTGCCTTAAACTCGCTATCATTGTCTTTATTATCATTAGCGAAGGTATAATCCCGAATACGATAGCGGAAGGTATACTTGTAGTAAATTTTCGGAAGGAATTTCGTTCCAGTGTTGTCGGGCGATGCGTAGGTAATCCTCATTGATGTGACATTTATTGTAACAAATCCCCTTGCATTCATAATGTCCACGTTAAACAGAGCGTATCTAAACGGCTAAGACGAGCCTGAATAGCAGTAAAAGTAAAATTAGGAAAGCCCTTTCGCGAAAATAATCGGCAGTTACGATCCATTACAGCTACGTCGCGCGTTATACTTAATATAGTCTAATTTGGACGCGTAATGGAGATACCCCCTCGCGATAAGCGCAGTAATGTATTGTCGTCTCCTTAGAATCTATTAATGTTGTAATGACAATAATAAACGGAGTCATCTATGTATATGTCGTCATTAAGTTCTGCTAATCACTAAAGTTAGTAAATCAAAGCTAAGATCATTTATTTTTTATACCCGTGGTAAAGCTCTCAATTACCAAAGCAACATAATTGCTAGCACTTAATTAATCACTACTCATATTCAAACAATGTAAATCGTTCGACCTTATTGATGTCGATCATCTTGCTATATGCAAGATTTGTAATGGCAAATACTAAAGTATTTGGTCCGAATGATCCGAAAAAAAGATTTTAATTCTAACACGGATTGTTCTATCTTTACTTCCTACTCCAAAGATATTTACTTTTACCGCCTACATGCCTTAAAACATGCGAAAGATGTGAAATATATGTTTCACCTTAACATTTCGCACTTCTCTCCTAATGGATATTAACGCAAATAAATAAAAAAAAATCAAAATAAAAAACCTTCATCTTTTGCAACGTGAAAGATATGTAAATGCTGCATAAGTTTACCTTACATATATATATGTCGCTATTTAGAATTCCTTACCTGAAAATTTAGCAGTTCAGCAGTCTGCTTCGGCTGAAATTAACTTTCATATTTAAACAAGAATTTAACGGAAATACATGTCAATTTAAGCACAAAGAAAAATTTAATCAGACAACGAGAAAGTTCCTCATTTCCTTGCCCTTATACATCGGGCGTCAGGAAAGTTTTATTTACATTTCATAAAAAAACTTGACGTACGACCTTAATTAAAATTGTCAGAGGAAGTTCGCGTCACATTTTTCCTTGCACGCAATTTTTCGTCGCTTTGTGAAAGCGTATCCGCCTTGCTTTCTTACACGGGAATATTTATTTCCAGACATCCAGGAATTTTACGAGCTCACCCTTCTGGATGACACGAAGTCTGTTCAAGAGAAAACCGCAGAGACTATAAGAATTGCTAATAAATGGGAGGCAAACGACGGACCTATAGCTGCTACATACACCAATGACGTGAGTACTATATCCCCTACTTATCTTCATGGAAATATATTTAAAATATGTTAATCGGGGCTTTTATATACGCATTTAGGAATTTTCGGGATGAATTTACATCTTTTTCGAACTATTCTGTTTACTTTTATCCGTTTTACTATCAGACCGTGCGGCCATGAAAACGCCACTGCTGACAGAAGCTTTTGAAGTGTGTATGTTACCATGTAACAAATTCAAAGAATTCGCTGTTATTTCGCACACAAACTCTATAGCATCGGTTAATTGTAGCCAACGAAGGTGCTTCTTCATTAAAGGTTGTATTTAAATCTTCTTTGCACACATCAGCGCTGAAACGTTTTTTAAAATCCTAATAAATTACGATGCGAAAATACTCTTTAGTTAATTTCATGTCAGCACTTAAAAAACTAGTAAACCTCAGTTGGAACTAACGCAAATACAACTAAACTTCAACTGAGCGATGAAGAGATACAACAGTGAATGTTTTGTTTTATGGCCTTCCTGAATTATCTTGTTCTCAATAATATCAGCTTAGCCTTAGTGATTGGCAAAGTATCGTAGATTCCTTAGTATCGTGTTATGATATGAAATAAAAAAAAAGAGTACTAGACTAACTGTAAATTTTTGGGATTTTATTTTGATACAAATTTCAATCCAGATTGAAACACGCTTCCAACATGGTATTTGTTTATGATGCACTTTCAAATTGGCAAAGAATATCTGTGTTTCACAAAAACGAATATTAAGAAAAATGGCTGGGCCTAACCTTGTGGTACATAATTGATGTAAAGTTGACCTCCTATCTGCTTATACGTTCTTGAGGTTTGCCTGTATATGTACAGTGCGAATCTAAAACATTATCCACAACTAACTTTTGAAGTACAGAAGTAACACAAAATACTAAAACATAAGCACGTAATCTATTACAAACTGACAAATTTAAACAAATGTCAAGAGTAATTAATTGCAATAAAGTAAAGAATTAATAACAGCTAACAAAGGTAATAACAAGAGCGAAAGAACAAAAATAAAGAAAAGCAAGAATAATAACAAAATTAACAGGTGGACAATTGTTGCGATTACGTTGCTTATTCATTACATGAACCTGGGGTCGAAGGAGACAGCTTGGTGCTTTTTCCTAGACAACTGAGCATATAAGCAACCGCAGATTACTCAAACCTTTATTGCTGCACACCAGGAGACTTTTTAAGTTAAAGTATAACGTATATGTGGTACCGTTGGATTTGCTTTTCCATTGCCTTTTCAAAAATGTAAAAATATAAGGATATTCTATTTAATACAGGATAGTTGACATAAGTTGGTAACCAAAAGTTGGTTAATAAAAAATAGTGGTCGATTTCTTTTTTATAAAAAAAGTTGTTCAAAAGTTAGTATGACGAAAATATTTTAGAACTTCACTGTGAATAGTCGAACACCATTTTCCTTTAGTTGCATAAATACAAGAATTTAGTGTGGTCTGCGGTTACCTAAAGCAAAGTACAAGATAACTGTAAATGCTCCAATTACATAAAGAATCTGCGCCTCTGCGCGGTCGTCAATAACAACTAAAATTTTCAAACCGAATATCTTCTTACGTTCTATTTCCAGCACTATTAGTATCTCTACCTACATATTAACGAATGACCTTTTCAAGCTTCGAAAACCGAAAACACAGCGACCCTTTCATCCAAAATTCTCAACAATTCGTCAAACGACCGATTGGTGGATGCTGGTGATTTACATGTCAACTTTAATGCCGAATTGTATCCACCCAAGTTCCCATACTGGATACAGTATTCGTTATTAGAGAGTTCCTGATCAATGACCGACCGGATAATTCAAAAACTTTCTTTCTTCAACCTGTTTCCGGTTTCATAGTAAATCCTACGAGCAAGTCCCAGGCGCAGCTATGCCTATATCTTTAAGGAAGTGTTCGAATACAACAACCCCTATTATCTCACAACCTTAAGCAAAAATGTTGATACGTTGATGACAGCTTTGTCATCTAACTTCATGGACACGAGTCCTTTTCTATCGTGTCTGAATTCCCAAAATGATTCCGTACGCTACCATGGAGGTCAGACGGTTCCTAGATGTTTTCGTACATCGGCGTTCTGGCGTGCGCTAGGATATTCTGCCTGGCAAAGACCTACGCACACCTTCTCACACTGTAATCCACCCAAAAACGCACTGTTATTAATATACCGTATCCAAATTGCCATTTCCATATCTGAACCCAATTAACTCACTTCTCAAATCCTAATTCACCAAATCGAATCACGACGATGGCTATCCCTTAGCTGGAAATCCCAGCAGGTTCAATCTTTCCAGAACGAATAGTTGCCAGTCAGTGTGCAATAACAGCACTGAAGATATCTCATAAAAGTAAGGACGAAATGTCGGTGGAAGCTGCGACAACGAGCGGTGTCAAGTCGGAAACCAAGAATATAGTGCACAAAGAATACTTTAAAACTGACTATTTTTTATTATAAAAATTAAGATAAAAAATTGAACCGGTTTCTATACAACACCAACTATTATTCACCGTTCTACAGCTGTTGATTATTTTCAGTTTCTTTTTAAAAATTAAAAGGCTGCCACTGCAAACCGCAACCTTTTACCGCACGAAATAAATCCCTCAGGCAGGTCATTAGTAAAGGTTAAGCTCACAGGACGTCGACAGAGGGCGCTGGAAACACCTAATTGCTGCACTGCAAATCTTAAATTATACTTTGTAATCAATACGTATTTTCGACTCGGCAAAGGAGATGCGGCGCTTTTCATTTTGTCGTCGTTCCAAATAAACACGCTGCACCCCCAGACCTTTCTTATTTATATTCGAACGGAAAACTCGTTGGCCTAGTAATCCATAAGCAAATATTTTCCTTCTAGTACGATGTAGGCCAGACGGAAAGAAGATTTTCAAAGGAGAAAGCTCATAGCGAAACCCTTATATTGCGGAGATCAATTTGCCCTACGTAATATCTTCTATAAATTCTGCCTCATTAATGTTGCTTTTAAAAATCATTCACCAATATTAGTTAAATATTTCCGTACCTGGCGATTTTGCAGCAATTACGCAATATAGAACTGTTTAATAAAGAGAAAAAGGAAGAAGTAATGTTGCTGAAAGCAAGTAAAGGGCTTTTTGCGTATGAATATTAAATTAAATGTTACACGTACTTTCGAAACAAATTAATATGTAATTTTTTTGGGTGCAACTTTTGTATGCTAGCGAACGGATTTGCTATAATGTACAGAGTTATTCACAATGACTCCCTGTTAACTATCTTTCGAGGTAATGAAAATACCTTTTTGGAAAATCAATAGGAGATACCGTCGGTAGAGAAAGATCTGTTTTCTAAAAGTACTTTCAACTTGTTAGCTCTTTTCATTAATTCAAAAATGAATATGAAGTTTCTTATACAACGGACCGTAATTAATTTATGAACCCTACGAATGAAAAACATCGCATTGCCATCGAAGTGCTGCATCTCTGATGTATATTAGTGTAAAATAACTAGGTGTTCGGTGAGATCAAAACCAACTGCGTGAGTAACGTCATGAAATTTTAAAGTGCTTTTGCAAGTTCGATGGTGTATATAAGATTGTAATAATTATTTAAAATACATTTATTTTTAGTTATTTACATTTGAAAGTAAGGTTGTTTATAGTTTCTGTTGCGCGCGGTTGCAAGTGTGCGAGGCGAAGTAGTGCTGCTGTTATTGCATTGTCTTCTAATAGTATGACCGTTATTGTTATTTCCATTCATTATTTCAAATAAGATGTAAAATGTCCACAAACTTTCCAAAAATACACTATCAATTTACCATTTATAAAATGTTATAAATTGCTACTAATATAAACACTACGTGGCTTGGTAAACAATCGATTCTCGAATAAGATTTATCTATCAAGATGTAGAAAAATTATACTATTAGATTAGATTTGATTACTACCCCAGGTGGTTTTCGACCTATCCCATTGCGACATTTCCAGATCTATTGTAGTCCCTCTGTCATTAGATCAATTACATTAGCTTTGCTTTCTTTGCTAGATTTAGCAATCTTGATCCCTCTACATAGGTTTCGATTTTTGGGTATTCCGAGTCCATTTCTGGGAGCCATACTCCTCCCAGTGCTATTCATTCGCACAGCACATGGACGGCAGTCTCTTCTTCCACCTGGTAGAATCTACATGCTGTTATCTCTGTCAGGGCCAGATTACTCATTTGAGCATACAGCGTCCTGTTAGTAGGCTCACTATTGTTCTAACAGACTTCCTGTCACTGCTTAGTGGGTCCACTGTAAATGTAGGCCTGTGTCCAATCATATATTTCTTGGCCTGTCTCTGACCTGTAATGACCTTTCATAAGTCTTGAGATTTCATATCTCTCCATTGTTTAGTGGTTGCTTTTACTACCGTACATGCCAGTCCCACCGAGTGCATTGGGCGATTTTCACTAGTTGACGAGCCTGCTCGGGCTATTCGTCTGCCTTTACGTTCCCAAAATTATACGATGTGGCTGTTGTCCTTTTGGACCCAATTGTAAACATCTTGTACTCGCTATTATTGTACTTGACTTCGATGAATAAAAGGTACTTAACTCTCACTCTTCGTTCTTGTACGACATATTTCTATTACTAATGAACGATAATTGAAATGTTTGATAGTTTGGAATTTCATGACTGCTTATTTAATCTTAAAATGTATTTTTCCTCAGTTAAAGCATAATCCCAAAGATCTATCAACAATGCTGTGTATGGTCGAATTCAGGAAAAAAGGCTTTTCCGATTGTCAAACTGCAATATGGCGCCGATAAAAAGCAAAAGGCTGATGATAATCAGATAAAATCACATATAAATATGTCAACTACACTATGAGATAGATAATCAAATGTGGCCTGGAGAATGTGTTTCTAGTTTTTCTCTGCAAGACCAAATAAAGGTACTAGAGGTAAAAGAAAGAAAGCTTTTTTCAATTTTCCCTAATCTTGAACGTTAGTTATCACAAACTCCCTTCGGGTTCATAGAAACAGCAACTTGGTCAACTTTTGAACCTATTTATTTCTTTTAAATAGCTGAAATATCTGGGAGCGATGAAATCGGTTATCCTCTTTAACAAATGATAATCCTGACAATGACAAAAAAATTGTTCAAAATTGCAAACAGTTCCCTTTGTTGGCAAATCCATCCGGTATTGCCACAAAGGCATTAGGTTAAACAGGTATTCAAATATAATTAGGGCTATGTTAGTCGTTAGTAGGTATTTACATATCAAAGAACGCTGACCAACTTATACTAAGTTTATGTAATAGAACTGCCGTGTTGCTGGCCTCACGTTGTAAACCAAATGTAAAAGAAGGCCAAGTTAGACTGCACTAATTGTGAACTAAATGAAATATACCAAAATGGCTACTTACTACTTACTTTGAAATGCTTATTTTTAATTGATGCTTACGACTTATATGACTCTTTATACATATTTCTTTGGTTTTGTGGAAATATAGTAGCCAACTACTAAAGAATAAAAGAATGATTTCAGAGATTAACAATGTTTTATTACAAAAAATATCTTCACTTAATATCTTTAGAAACCGTGTAGTGGCCGGTACATTACACAAACCAAAGTTCATATGGTTAAACTCGTATGAACCATCGCTTACAATAACAATAGATTTGTGTTTATCCCAATCTTTGATACCACATTGAAGGTTTCTCGTTCTTTGATACACGATGTGGTTTAGATCTAATAGGGGAGGCATTACCAGTATCTACATCATGTTCCGCGAGATTAGTTTTTCCTAGAGTTTTATTGTTTCAGGACATTATGTTTGAGTTAGCAAGGAGGAGTTGAAATAGTGAATTTTGTTGTCCACATAACGAATCGTTAATGCTGACATTTTCATTTGTGTCCATTCTAAGTAAGCTATTAACGGTATCTTCTTCTTTATCATTATCTGTAAAAACATCCTTTGCGTTAATTTTTTAATTGTCTGATAGGCATATTAGAAAAATGATGTAAAGCAACTTTTTCATTACCCAAATCATTAAAGTCGTCAACTACATCAAGATCTATATTAATTAATAAATTATTTTTATCTTAAAGTACGGATCTAAACTTACTTTGCAAATAGGTGCCCTATGTCCTTCAAAAGTAACGTCAGCAATACTACTTTTTAAAATAAATATCTACCATAAACATTCCATCAAATTCCTTTTCGAAAAGAAAAAATGTGAAATACCTTCCTGACAGCTGCGGTTAAAATACTTGAAATTTTGCCACACTCGGTAACCCTACTGACAGTTTAGATGCCAAGAAAAAATGCTCTACCTCCAGCAATACGTCAAGCTAAGGAAATGATCGTCATAAAATATAGCCTCTACCTACCTATCAGTGCGCATTTTTCCTTATTTCCATCATGTACGTGTTTCAATTCTACTCTCACAGAAAAAATATACCGAATTCTCTTCTTGTTTTACAACACTGACCATATATTTATTAAATTATCTCAGATACTCACATATTTTTCTGAATTCTTTTTATCTGAGGCAATACATATAACTTCCAAGACCTATATACTTCCCCAATATACGTTACGCTTCCACATTCCTCTGTCACATCAATTTCTATTATATTTCTTTCCACTTTCGTCTTCTTTCCTATTCTCGACTGGTTTCCCATTTTGGAATATACGAGTACTCTATTGTACATGATGGTGAACTACTGCAACTTGATATATACTGCATATATAGTTTAAAAAATTAATTTGAAGATCTCTACAGTTTATATAATAGTCTGAGCAATTTATAAAATAATGATAATACGCTTCAAGATATAATTGGTTTTATCATTATTGGTTACAAAAATGAGCCTAAGCTTGTATGCGGACGTGATGTGGTTATGCGCTGACCGCCAAAATGTCACCATCAAATATTTATGGATTTTCTTTTTTAAATCAAACCCTGACGATGAGAGGTATATGAAAAAATAGTAAAGTAAACAAATACTGTCACTTGACCTTACTTATGAACTTTGACATTTTTTGAAAATAATTGCGAAAATCGTATTTACTAACTAAAATGGAGGTAAATTTTAATAAAAACCGTCGTTTAAAATGTAAGTTTTCATCTCAAATAGAAATATCTGACTAAAAGGTTTTGATAAAAATCAACAAAAAAGTTATCGAGCAATTTTTTATTATTCTAAATAAGTATCGTTGGAACCACATAATTACTGGTTCAGGAGCAAGGGGAGAATTCAGTAATTTCTCTTTATACGTCTGGACGTAGAGGAGTGCTTTGATAAATATTTTGTTTTAATCTAATTTCCTCGGCCACTCTCCTATTTATTGCATACGCTATTAATGTGATCTTTGTAAAAAGAAATTAAATTGGAGCCTGCTTTAATCATGTATCTGCGTCAGTGATCAAAGGATGAATTTTGTCAGTCGTCAATATATTTGGAGTAAAAAACGTCATAAAGCTTTCTTTTATAAAGAGAACATCCTCTAAACTACTGGTTTTATTTAACTGTTTTGTATTCATAAAGAAATGTTTGGTAAAACACTTTGATTTAGAACTAATGAATTTCCAATGTACTGACATCATCAGTTTCTTACCAACAATATGTGGAGAAACTGATCTTCTATGTAGCTTTTTATAACTGCAATCGCATTATTGCAAATCGAACATGCATAATCTACTTGCATGTGGTACATTTTTGCTGCTAAGGGTTTCTATAAACTTTAAATTCATGATTTGCTACTTTATTGAGGGGTATATTTGCACTTAGTGCTTCATATCACCATTCGTTAAAATACTGCATAATTTTATTGACGCCGAGGAAAGACACTGTCGCGAAGAAATCTGTTCTTATTCTCTTGCATTCCCTTTTATGTGAGGTGAATAGACTCTCATCTCAGACACCAAAAGGTAAAGAAACGCATTACCTTATTTGGCTTTAAAAAAGGTAAATATCTTCAAATAAACTATAACAAGTTAATAATGATAGCGAGGACTGTGGCGTAGTATGGTAAACAACACATAAGTATCGCCGATACTTAAAGTGCAAGCAAAGTATTTAAACTTATTTTCAGGTTATTAAAAAATTCGGGTAGGAGGTTATAACAAAAACTTACCACTTCTTCATTTGAGGTCAGCTCGGAGTAATTTTTTTCTACACTGACATAACACTTCTGTTAATGTGAACTTTGATAGTTTATCTACTCCTGCTCATATTAATAGCGATTAAGGTTCCCGCAAAGTTTTTAAATTCGTGAAATATGGAGTATAGGGAGAATGTTATATGGCACAGGCAACCACCGCCGGTATTGTATTAATTATAGGTAAAGGACTTTTACTTGAAAATTTATTAAAACCCAATATTTCTGAGAATCTAATGCTCATAAGATTTACAACTAAACAAGTACAGGGCTCAATTTGTATTTCTCCGAACTTCGGTTAAGAAATGTTCTGCTTAATCTAATAAAAATAGATTTTAGGTATCAAAAACAGAAAATTCACTTTATCCACGAAAATTAAACAGATGTACGTAGTTCAGACATATTCTAAATATTGGATTAATTTATATTTATATTCAAACAAAATATAAAATCCTGTTACTTGTAGAAGTATACAGTACGTTCGAGCGCCCTATATTCAATCGCCCGCCTCCTCCGTCTCATGTCCGAAAATTGCCGACTATTGCAAGTGACCCACAACGAACGTTTGGCTGACAATTATGCAGCAAATTTTCACAAGTGTATTTTCGGTCGCATATACCATAGGTTTTGTTGATCAAAAGAAATTACATGGACTGTTATAAACTAAGATCGTATCCATAAGAATTTGTATATAAAATAGCGTTAACTGGATTTTTTAAATATTTGATAGACGAAGCTATTCCAGAAATATTTAGATCAATTTGTGCACTAGGTACTGACAAAATCTAATCCTGTTGTTCTCTAGTTTGCATACAATTTAAAAAACTTAAAGCACGAATGTTGTTGGCTACACAGATTTCATCATTTATTGGTTAATGGATTGCAAATTCAAGTTGTAAAAATGCCTTGCACAGGATAAGAGAAAACTATTTTTTACTTGGAATTTTAGTTGCATAAAAAGGAGAGATTTCCATAGTTGACTGTTAGTTAATTTTTTGTCTTTTGCCGTTTCCTTAACGATTCGATCGAAGGCAATGAAAGCAAAAAGGTCAAATATACCAATATGCTTAGAAAATAAATAAATTAGATAGTAAATTCTTTGTACCCCTACAAGCAATGTAAGCAAACTGTACGGACACACGTATAAAGGTAAAAAATACTTTTAGACCCGTGAAATGCAATAAACCAGCGCATAAGTACATTTTAGCATAAATCCTGGTGTCAGGATTGTTGCTGTTTTAACTGTTGAATTCAAAACAAGTATTTCAGAGTGCAACACTTTGTACTAAAAAACGTGCAGAACAGGTTTTATAAAAATTCCGGCAAATGTATTGAGGGGGAATGAAAAAATTTCGAGCATTCACTGCAGATAGGCAATAAGTAGCAAGCTAATAACTATTGCAATAATAATAAAAGGTAGAATAGAGATTCCAAGTTAGCTGCATGCTGTTGTAACTTTTTGAATGTCTTGTTTTGATATTAAATTTTTGCTGCACATATTTACGTTTGCATCACTTGTTAGCCTAAAACTATTAAAATATTTTCCCTTGCTTTTTTTCACAAAGATATTCTATTACCAAATCCTGGTTTTAATTTTACAAATTATTGTGTACATTGCCGGTCAGGATAACACTGGTTATACATCCTCCGGGCTAACCGTTTTTTTTTACTTAACTTAGGTTCGAATTAAGAATCTAAGATCGTCAATGCTAGTGTTTTGTTTAACGTTGTGTTGATAATCAAGCTATATTAACAACAGAAACCATTTTTATGTGATTTCCAAATACAGGACTGGTCTTTGGCTGCAAGTAGTTACTTGAACTTATAATTTTGAACCAATAGTGCAAAAATGTCAGCATCAGCATCTTTGGTTTCCTGCTGTCACGGTAACTAGCAATACTAACACCAAAAAATTACTCATATGGGATACCCCACTCACCCTTAACTACAAATGTTTCAACTTATTTTCCCCTCGTTGCGATATTCAAAATAAATATAATAAATACTATATGTACACAGTGGAGGTTAATGTAGATACAGGAAGTGTTAATAACCAATTAATATGAGTAACTCATACAGTCACAATGATTTATTTAATATTGGCTAATTTTAGTAGAAAATGTAGTCAAATGCGAGAACTGTATAGAGTTCACAAATTTAATTAAATTAGTAAGAAATTGTAATAGCATTCAAACGGATCTCCAAAACCAGTAAAGGTTCTTTTGCTACTGCTGGATAAATACTCGGCAGATTACTGGAGAAGGCGCCTAGTTTTGACCCCGGAAAAGCCAAGCACTAGGGGTTCGAGTCCCTCCAGATTCAAACAAATTTTTCTGCTAACCCCCAGATAATCTCGTCATCATTTTCATGTTAAAGAAAAACTAATTGCGACTTATTCTTTACAGCGAGGGGCGATAAAAAGGGTAACAAAGACATGGGACATTTTACACACTAAAATGCTCCTGAGGTTGACAAGTTTGACAGCTTATATATCTGGCAGGGCCGTTTGCACACGTAATAAAATGAATACTGACATGAAATACAAAGAACTCTGTATACATCCTTGGACCAAAATTTCTCGTTATCTCTCGGAAAATATTGGACAGCTGAATTTAAATGCGCCTGTACTAGCAATTTCGATGAAGAACCACAGGCCACCACAAAAATGATTAGCAACTAATTTGGATCGTAAGCAAGATAAGTGCCGCCATTCACAATTGACCATGACCGCACATGTGTATCAACTTTAAAGGAATGTTTGGCTATGTTACAGCACGATACAATTATTTTTTGGCGTCGATTCATAACTGTGAGTGAAACATGAGTTCATGACTGCACATCAGAGACCAAACGATTCCAAACAGTGAAGGCCAAAATTACTTTATTGGTCACGTGGCTTAATCCACGTTGATTTACCTTGAAAAGGGCGAAACGATTACTGGTGACTATTATGCCAACTTATTGGATCGTTTCAGCAATGATGTGAAAAAAAAACGTCCGCATTTAGTGAAGAAAAATATTCTGTTTCTTTTTTCAAGACAGAAGCAGTTTGGGTTGGGGTTTTGTTTGAACTTTTTCTAAGACGTACCCGGGTATTAAGAATGTGAAAAGTTTCTAAAATAGTTCACTTGATGAGAAAATACATAAGAATTGATCAAGTTTAAAGTTTGCAGAACTCAGAGAATAATCCACAGTATGAAAAACTAAAATAATTTATTTTAATAAGAATAGTTTAGTTAGGAATGCAATGCAGGGTAATACTTCCGGCTATATCAGTTTTATTTATTTTATTATATTTCGCAATGTTAACTAAACGTTCCTCCGTGTTAACATTGCAATAAAGTTGCCGTTGTTACATTGGATATGTGATATCTTTTTTTATCACTTACAATGATACTGTTGTGAAACAAAAATATAAACACTTTGGTTTGACAGTGAAATTCCTTTGTATATTATCTCATTAACTGCTATAAGTAAAAGTATGTTCGTTGTATAGGACATCTGTTCTCTTATAGTGTTTCTCAAAGCAAATTTCCTAAGATATTTACAAAATAGGCTATTTCTTAACAAACAAAAAAGTGTGAAGTGATTGTATGAATAAGTAAAACATTTTTTGAAAGTCTTTAAACTTCAAGATTACATGAAATTTTTACGTATTTTAGTGTGTATGCTTTATCCTACATAAATTAACTTATTAGAAGCTGACAGATTACCATTGTTAAGTGAAATATCTTTCAATTATCTAATCCAATACAGTCTTGCACTTTTCATAGATAAAAAGAACATAGCGACTCAAGAATGGGTTCTTTCTCATGTTTCGTCGCAATGCCTCGATATCGATTTCAACCACACCCTCGGCATTTACCGTAAAACCTCTTTTCGAATTCGGCTAAATATTTTGGTAAACGTTCTACCGGCGTCTCGTATTAATATCTTCTCCCGGAGATTCTTCTCGGTTACATCAATTACATTCGATAAAATCGTCGGGCATTAACAAGGCATAAAGAGAAACCGACGAAGAAAGTCCCCGGCAATTTTTTAATCCCGAAAATAATCGTTTTCTCGTCACAAAAGACGGTTCTCAATAGGAAGTCGCCGAAAGGGCTGATCATGGCGACATCAATCATAGTCAATGAAGGTCTACTGTTACACTGGGGCTGACTTCGACGTGGATTTTCTGGAGGATAAATAGCGTATTCATTATTCAACTGTTTAGACAGTTGCGTTTATTCATGAAGACAAATTTTGTAATTATACCGGATTCATCGCACCAAATGGGTGGGTTTAAAAATGTTCAAGTAGGCGGAATTTTTTGCTTGAAATCTCCGGAAACTTTTCGCTATGTTCCGTTTATAATTCGGTACAATTTTAGTCGTGAACAGCTGACTAATGTTTCTAATCTAAGTAAAGCAAGTTAACATAGTAATGACCTACATGTGTACATCCCAACTTTTCTAACTTTCGATTACTTGAGGTTGTTCTTATTTAGGATCTTGAATGATTGAACAAATTCCCTTTGCTTATAATTTAAAATGTTGTCTACAGAACGATGCGCTTCTTTCTAGAGAAGCCCAATAACAATATTCCACCAACTTTCCATCTTGTTGTCCCTAATAATTTCGAAATCTTTAATTATGTGTTGTAATGTTAGAAATACCCCTACGCCTCTTTTTTGACCTCATTCTCTTTTCCGAGGATTTTATCCGGTATATGTGTATCTCCAGCCAATGGTAACTCCTAGGGGAGGGCTCTATACTATAGTGCAAATTTCAAGTTTAATTCGCAAAACAGATAAAAACAATCCTGTGGCATAAAATAATATTTCCACATTGAATACGACTATTTAATGCGTTGTCAGGTTCTTTAAAAGATCTGCACATTTCGAGGTTGCAAATACATAGCCCTCACACTTCACAGCAACTTTAAACGGCGCACCCTGGCTCTAGGTTGTTTAGGAATAAGTTCTGCTCAAAAGTAATTCAATTTGCGAGTTTAGTGGTTAAAAGTATTTGAAAGTGCCGCTTTTTCTAATATCATTCTTTTTAATTTGCTACCAAAGAAGTATCAAGCTGAGATTTCCAAATACGCGATAGATTTACTAAAGAAATCTATTTCATCCACATAATTTCAATTATAACGTTGAAATATTTATTACTTTTGTCTATAACGGTCACGAAATGCTGACACGCTTCGTTAAAATAGGCAACTGAATCCTACCATACCTATTTTACAGAAGAGGTGGTGCCTAACAGAGAAACCAGTTTTCTTTTTTTTTTTTGTAAATTAAGTTTTATTTCTCAGTATAGTCCCTTTCTATGTCTATGCACTTTTCTCAATGAGGTTCCCATCCCTTTAATATGTCCAAATAGTAGTTGGCCATTACGAACGTGATGGCCTCCTCAATCGACGAAAATACAGATCCTCTAAGTGAAGCTTTGGACTTTGGTTGTTGGTGAGTAAGGTGGGTGGTCTATCAATTCGAGCCCCAATTTCTGAATTTTTGCCGCGACAACTTCTGGAGTGTGAGAATGAGGTGCGTTGTCTTGGTGGAACAAAACTTTCTCTTTTGTCAAATGTGGCCATATTTTCGCCTTCCGTTTATCAAGTAACGATGAGCATTGTCGTTTTTCTTTTCAAACCGATTCATAACCCAAACAACAGTCGCCATCACTTTCCCCGTTGATGGAAGAGTCTTCGCCTTTTTCGGAATTTATTCACTCTTGGCAATTCACTGCTTCGACTGTGGCCTGGCTGCAGGAGTACGTTGATGTATTCTTTTAGCAATTTTCATCTATAGTCATTAATCGACACCAATGGGCCTTTGGAAATGTTCATTAGAATACGTTTTGGTTCCTAAGTGAGCGAGTGCGGCACCCAACGCGTGATTAGCTTGTTTATGTCAAAATTTTTACTCTCTACTATCTCTCTAATCTTAATACAATCGGTTATCGGTAGTGGTTGTAATTTTTGTCTATCCCGAACGCTGATTGTCACCATACGATCTCGTAAATTTAGTTGCAGGGTCCCTGTAGACAGCATCCATCTTGGCGTTAATTTGCGTTAGCGAATTGCGGGAACATAGTAGCTTGATATTTTATTTTTTTACAATTTTTGACAAAAACATTGACTGACATAAACGACTGTTAAACTTGCAATTAAGTGTCCAGCATGACTGGTATTTTAAAAACAAATTTTAAACGCATGCGTAATTATATTACCAGAATATTGTAGACAAGTAGCGCCCTCTTCATGGTGTTGCTTAAAACATTTCAGACTACTGGGCAATTGGCTCTTAGGAGCGATCTATCTGAGGGGACATTATTCAAATACTATTTAAATCTGTTGTGTAAAAATGTTTGGGAAGCAATTTAAAGGTTTTAATCAAGGAATCTATTCAGGGGGTTAAATCACCGTATTTAAATCTATTCAGGTGGTTAAATACGATGACTTAACCACCTGAATAGATTCCTTGATTAAAACGTTTAAATTGCTTCCCAAGCATTTTTACACAACAGATTTAAATAGTATTTGAATAACGTCCCCTCAGATAGATCGTCTTCCTTTGTATTTTTAGAGAATTTATTGGTAGCAGCAATGCTTGTGGTCAAAGTTGAGCCAAAATACTAATTTTGTACCCTAGGAAGTTTCACTAACCGCTCAATGCAAATTGAGTTAACCACATAATGAAGAAACAAAGTTTGCGTCTACCATCTTTTTCAAATAGAAAAGAAAAAAAGCGGCAAAAGCTGCCACTGAACTTTTCCCGATTAAATTTGCATTTGTTGTTAAATGATTTTAATGCGAAAATAACTTTCGCAAACCTACGAGAAGAAACTCGATGTAGCGGTTCGTAAGTTTTTTAGGTAATAAAAGCGAGAGCGAAAATGTAAGTTCGAATGTTCTATAATTAATTACAGTACATTTTTCTGTGTATAACGAAACATTCCCAATATTAAATACCTATAGACGAAGTATATGCTATTAAACGAAATTTATAAGGAAAAAGTGTGGTTAATATTCCGCAACGCATTTTTTTTTTTTTGAATACTGACAGTTTTCTCGTTTCAAAAAATAAAATATTTACCTCATAAACTAACTTATAACAATAGCGTATTAAATTTTTGTATATCCCGAAATAATACCGTATTGTTCTTTTGTTTTTTAACGCTATTGCCGGGTCCAATTTGTTATATTATGTAATAAATACTCTAACCAAGAGCGGTGATCAGATTTTCAGTAATGCTGAAATCAGATCTCCTGCATGTGAAAGGTTGCAAATTACATATATGAGAACAAAATAAAAGCTGCTTCATATTGTTTAATTTAATCTTTACCGAGCTAAACAGTTAATCTTATGAATAAGAAAAAGCCAACATTATTTGTTATTATATTTATTTTAATATAAGTTCATTATTTCTCACTGTAGAATTAACGATATCATTAACAGTCACTTCAATGATATAACAAAATCGTGACGAATACGATCACATTGAAAACAAGAGTAAATTAATCTTCTGTATGACTGAACTAATAATAAAGGTTTCCTTAAGTTAAGTTAAACTATAATGTTTTGTTGCCTACCTGCCAGAAGTACTTTGTGGGTAATGGGACAAAATTTAAATGCCTAACTAATGGTCAGTTCCATTAATACATTAGTTTTTAACAACCTTCCTCATTCAGTATAGTATCCGCATATGTCGAAAACTTTCAAAAACGTTGTTTCTTTTGTCAGATCCTGTAAGATTACCCTCCGTCGAATTTATGACCTAACTAGCCACATTATTCTTTTCACGTATGGAAGTAACATCAGTAACTACAACATTTTATGTATCGAACAAAAATATTTTCCTAAAATTTAATGTACAAACCAAAATGTTTTCTATTAGATAAACTGCGTTGTTGGGAATTGTATAATGTTTTGATCAGGTGTTTATGTGGGCGCATCTTTTATGTTAGGTATAATGGGTTCAAATCACATTACAAAAACATTAGATCCGATATTTCCCAAGGTTCCATCTTAGAGCCATTGCTTTTTCTTGTGTTTGTCAACGACCTCTGTCATTTGGTGATCACGTTAATGCGATTTTATTTATCGTATCGTTAATAATTTAAATAATCTGTCCATTTTGATAATTGTTTTTAGTAGTGTTGTGGAATACGAGGCATTAATATGCAACCTTTGCTACGCTGCATGTAGAGTGAAGCGATTCAGCGAAAGTTTTCAAAACTCCTTTGGCTTCGGAAATTTTCTGCTTTTCTGCTAATTTTGATCATTGTATGTTGCTGAAATCATTAATATATGTAAATTCCCTGGCTACTAGGCATGACAGTAGTGCTCTTTCCTTTTCGTGCAATCTTATATGATACTATTAATTATCGGTACTACAGAAGTTGAGCTTTGTATTCTACAGTTTCCAGCGAATACAATTAGTTAAGTCAATGATTATGTTTATGATGGATTAAGATAGGCTCTAGAGCTTGTTGTTCATTAGAAAACCTATTGAAGACTAATATGGAAGAGACAGGTTAGCTAATTTATAATGTTATTTTGTATTGCACCTTGTGTACTACAGTTATTACATGTTTCAACTGTTTTGTATGAACTAGTATAACTGGATTATACAGCTAGACTAATACAGTATGACCCCATTTGAAACGGAAGCGGCCCTGTAAAACCCCGCGGAAAAATTGCATTGGCATACATGAGCTGCATAATCCCAAGGACCATCATCATAAATCCAGATCGCTATCATGTGAAGAGAGAGTTACTAAAGCTGGAACTAGATTGTTTGGAATGAAATGCTAAATAAACAAAAACACTCGAAACCGAACATAGCACCTCCACGCGTCAAAGGTTCCGCTTATTCAGTGAAAATGGGTGTGAGTATTAAGTTTTAAAATAAAGATTTTCAGGGCGCCACATCGTTTCAAAACTCGAGGTTGTTTACCGTAACGATGAAAGGGGGAGGTATCAAATAAAATGGTGTTGCACCAATATGAATTGTTGAATATTAATTGGTCTAAGAAATAAAAGTAAAAGACTAATATGAGTTCATTCTAAATCACAAGGTTTAACAGTTAAATCAAGCAATTATTGAATCTCTCTGATCGAGAACACATGTTAGTCAATATACAACGAATAAAAGGAAACAAACAAATGCGGTTGGTAATATTAAATACGACAGGTGTAAAGAAAACACAAGAGAGCATTCCGCTCACTATTAGGTGTTCTCTGTACCAAGAACACCCTTACATAAGATATATACTGGTGTTAGGGTAATAATCCGCAGTGAAATAAAAGATACCATCTTAAAGTTGATGAAATCAACAAAAATTCATTAAATTCTGAAATTAAATAATACCTCACGTTAAGTACTGGAATTTATATTGTGACTGATTAACTAATTTCTGCAAAAAGAACAATAAGAATCGTCTATAGATTAACAATAACTTAGTAAGCAACAAATGTTTTTCTTATTTAAAACACGTCATGCTGAAAATAACCATCTTCACTGTTAATGGAAGCATCACCTGGTTTTCTCATTGGAATCCTCATACTTGTTTCTTAAATTTGAAACCGTATACATTTTATTTTCTTTGCATTGCTTTCTTAATCCTTGCGATGAATACGCAATGTTAAAGATGAATTAGGTAACAAGAATAATGCATGCTGTGAACGAATTACGCAATTTTTCCTGATCATTTTTTTGAATTAGAACATCAATCTGGCGTCAAGGTAAGCTGCTGCTCATTTTTTCTTATGAAGTTGATGATAATATGTTGGCGAGTTTAGTGTTCCAATATCTTGTTATAAATTATCTAGAAATGAAACGAAACATTTTAACATTATTCGTTGTCTAAATGGACAGGTAGAATAAAAAACTTGAAATTATAATGATCTTAATTATTTGTTAATTAACTGAAAAGAATCTATAATTTTGATGTTGTCAAAACCATCCCAAGGCGCTCTAAAGTATGCTCAGCTATATACTATTGATGTACTCCATCACAAGTTAGTAAATTCCAGCCTTCATCAAAAGCTTCACTTATACTACAATTTATACTTACATTATATTTCCCATCTGTCTCCCATACGATAATTGTTTTGTGTATTTTCGCAGAACTCTACTTATATATATTTTATGTTTCCTCCTATATTGCGCGTGATGTAGCCTAGCCTCCGGCTAGGTGTCTCTCCCACTTGTATTTTAAAAATAAAATCTCCCGTCGTTCATATGTTATACAGCACAATGCAGTATGGAAATTGGAATGTATAGGTACGTACTGGAGTTTATTTATCGATATACTCTTCTCGTTTGCCCATATTTATAGGGGCTGTAAAGTATCGTTGAAGACCCGCGCTGTTCATGCGTACCTCTGAGATTCAAACGTTTTCAATTGAGTTTCAGAAGAAAAACGGAAATTGTAGACCCTTGGTTATATGTAAATGCTATATGTGTTGATTGTATTGATTTCTGTGAGCAAAAAGACGACCATTGTAAATGCTAACTTGTTTGGTTTCCAATAGTTCGTTTTTTATATGTCTAACTGCAGCCAAATTTTTCTAGAAATTTCTATTGTTCGTTTCATTGAGTATCAATAGAAAGGAGTACCGTCAAGATGTACTATTGAATTAAAATATTTTTAACAATCTGACGCTTTCATCCTATATATTATTACATTGTTGAATTCAATTTTAAGCCTTGTTTGTTAAAACAAATAATTAAATACTATTATTGAAGTTTCTAGTATTTCAGTAGATCAAGGTTATTACAAACCTGGAGGCAAACTAATTTTTTGAAACCAACCCAAGCCCCAATTATGACGTTTAAATTATTTTTCTTCGATGAGTTTCGATGCTGAGGGTGCAACTGAATCATCTAATAGGAAATAATTTGCGAAACGCAAAAATTCCTGATCTTCAAAACCGGATTGCACTTTCCAAAACCGATTTTCACCCCATGTGGAAATAGTCCTGTAAGATTTACAAAGCACTTAAGGTGCACTAAATTCCGGAAATGTAGGTTGGGTATCTTTTCTTATAAGCAAGGGGAATAACAATGTCGTACGAACCATTCATGTTTCGATTTTTCTTTGTACGAAAACCTGAAACTGTTAAATTGAATCATTTAAAAAGGAAGCAATTTAATATTTCGCTTAAGTGATTTGTAAAAATATTTCTCAACCATATTTATCACAAAGAATATTTCAAAATGTGATACAAAAGGAAGGGACTGTTGTGTGCAAATGCTGCTAACTTGTACGCCGAGTACTTCCCTAGAAGAAATACTTCATCGCCAGTTACATTTTATCATATTACAATTGAATGACAAGCAACAGTAACTGATAAAAATAATTGCAGCTATAGTGTTTATAAATCAACAAGAAGTTAAATCTTCTATTAGTAATCATTTCAAGAACTTTTGAGTCGGTTCTAGTAAATAGATATCTTGCTCGATTTTCAAGATCACTAAGTGTGAGCAGTAGAAGTGAAACGTTTGAAATATATTTGGACGCTATATCCTGGTTGCTCTACATACTGCAGCATACAAATAGCGCATTGGTACAATGTGTTACGTTCCTTTTGCTCAAGTATAACCACCCACGTCTAATTCGAGTTTATGATTCAGTAAACACGTTGAACTTTGATTGGTTTAGAGCGGGGCGTACGTGATCTGAAAACCATAGAAAATTTCTATCTCCCAAACATGCTCCCATTCATGTCGACTCGACTAAATTTAAACTAATTTTCTAGATGTGCGCAACGTTCTATTTATGTAAACTTGTGGTGTAACAAGGAAGCAGCCACTGTGTATAATGTAAGCAATGTATTTTCTTTTTCACGTATTCTTTCAGTTTTTCGGCCAGATATTTACATGAGACTAGAATTGTGCAATGATTACACAATCACCATTAGATATGTAGGTATAGACATAGATCGTGTGCAACAATTACTTGTACACGGTAGATCATTCATGTTTGGAATAAAAGTTGCTTAAAATTAAACAATCTATCTGAAAATTATTTTGAAATATGAAAGATATTTGGTTTCTTCCGTACAATGTTGTTGTTGTAACAATAGTCCAAGTTCACTTATCAATATCAGATATCATACAGAATCTTCGACGAGGTCACATTGATTCGAAACCCTCAAATAGCTAGAAATTTACGAGGGTAATGTTACACATTTCAACAGAAGATAATATACAACAAAATGGATTTAAAATTATTGTAGAATTAAACAATGCAACATGTTAAAATGCTCAATCAATGTCGAAGTAATACCAAGAACAAGAAATTTTTTACACAATATCCTAGTAAATATTTACAATAATATCGTAGCAAAGAATGAATTATCGGTCCAATAAATCAGCGTAGTGGTGTTCCGTAATTGTTCTTTACTTTCTCCAAGTATTCAATTAAAATTATGCCTTGCGAATCGCAAAATATCGTCGTCATAACTTTTTCGACTGACGGAATCCTCTGCGCCTTCTTCGAGGTATTTGGTTTCTGGCGTATAGTAATATATCACCTAACACCACAGAAACTTACTCGTATTGCGCTTAAAGATGTCCAAACATTGCTTTGAGGTCATTACGCTATTCCCTTTTTGAACAATGGTCAACAGACGCGGCACCGATATCGCCGATAGCTTCCTCATACTTAATTTTTCGTGAAGGATGTTTTGCACACGTTCAATTGAGATGTCTACCACATTTGCAATCCCTCTAATCTTCATCCGATGATCTGCTAACACGATATCATGAATTTCATTAATCATATCGTTCGTCATCTCACTTGGACTGCCTAGCAACTCCTCAATAAAGATGGCTGTTCGGCCGCGCTTAAATTCATTAAACCATTATCTGGTGGTAGTCATGGAAGATGCATGATCTTTATAAACTACATCAAGTTTCTCTTTGATTTCTGGCTACCTTCTCCTATCCAAAAAAAAGAAATCGAATCACTGACTGGTATTTTTTTCCATGGTTTCACAAATACATGAACTTGCTCACTTTTGCTAGTTCTCAAAACAACAATCTCCGAAATTTTGACAGATGTAGATCAAAGAGCAGTACTCACTGTCTGCATTGCAAATTTTGACACAAATCGCTTTTCCAAATGTAGCTAGTTTTCATACCATCCTCGTGTTTGCTTATTTGTATGTAACCAATAATTTTTCAAAAATAGTTCCTGTCATGTAAGTTCTATCGAAGTAAGTGTATCCGAATTGATCTCACCGATTTATTTTGTACAACTAGAAACTTTTAGTCATTTAAGTAGAAAACTATTGACAAATCAGCATGCGCTGCTTTAGGGTTTTGTATAACAGTACTTTAGAGTATAACTAATTCTGTATAAAAAACATATTTTCTTGATCACTTTATGTAATAATGATAGCAAGGACTGTGGCGTAGTATGGTAAACAACACATAAGTATCGGCACCCTCCGCACCTCACAAGTTTAATTTATTATATAGTAGTATAATATTAGTCCGGGACGGCCGTTTCGAGGGCACGAATAGTCCTCATCATCAACCGGTGACCGGTTATTATATTACTATATAATAAATTAAACTTGTGTGGTGCGGAGGGTGTGTGTTGTTTACTTTATGTAATATATAACCTACATGACTTTAACACCTCCCGCGCCTAGGTATTTAACTTTATTCACTCCATAACAAAATCTTTAATGGTTAATACTGATCTTAACTTATGCGTAGCAATTGTTTCCTATAATTGTAGACCACAGTAAAGCTTTTATGCACCCATAAATATTATTAATACCTGGAGAACTGTTTTTGATTTTAAGGTTTTTATAAAGAAAACTACATTTTTTTAAAGGTTTCGACAACTATTTTTTGTTCATCTTTCATCTTTCGTTTTGTTTGCCGAAAGGCCAGACGTTGAAAAAAAATCAGTTCCCCAAATAAATACAAAAGAACGGCTAAGAAAGAGAAACTACTTTATTCAAACAAATTATTAATACCGCTGCTGATTACAATCATCATGAAGTTAACACCACTAACCCTGAAATGCAACATTGTACCGTTGACTCAGGGTTTAGGAAGCCTACAGTATGATTTGTTTTTCATATCGTCTCCGGATATTGAAGGAGACCTCTTTTTCCGATTTATATACACACACAAACATTTTAGGACCGTTTCACTTAGGAAGATATTGTAGATTACTGTTGGTCCACGTTTTTACAAACATCTGAGGTTATTGTCTGAATACTTAGTACGCAATGCAACAGGAAATGGCGAAGAGACAATGCGAGAAACATTTAATTCCTTTGTTTGTTGTTAGTGATGACAAAATGTTGTGCAACAAACAAGCGATTACTGCGGTAATATTGTCAATCGAAAATGTAGATCATTTCTATTGACATATAGTAATTAGGTAACGCCTAGTCACTATGCGAGTAAACCATACCGAACCTACACCCAATATCTATCCATTTAATATATAGATCGCGTGCTCTTGGCGTGCCTTCGAAGAAATTAACGTTAACTTTTACTTTCTTGTATATACGCGCAACATTCGTAACGTCTTTGGGTGAGGCGATTCTTGACATTGACCTCCTTCGATCCTGCGCGGCTACATGTGGGCACCGCGATCAGGACCGGTTCTTTTCTTCGCCGATTGCATGCGCGTTTAATTCCAATTGACCCGAGAAATTGGGTTAGATTAATGATTCGCTTTTACCGAAATTGCAAGTGCCGGAGCTTTATCGATCAGACTCCGCCATCTGCTGGCATTGAAATTTTTTCTTATTGGCCGAAAAGTGCTGACCTTTGAGAGCACCACCACTTAACGATGATGCAATACTTGCATTACGTGCACTTCGAAATCTGCTGCACGTTACACCGCTGTGCTGCAAGAGGAATTTTGAACGATGTTAAACTGGGTTAAATAAAGACATTCTTCTTTTGCTAAACTTTCTTAATTTTAGATTTGACGTTAATGTGTCATTTAGATAGGGATTCGAAGGAATAAATAACCGAAATTACATTCAATTTTGTTAAGGCGTTGCATGCTTCAGTGACATTTATTCCTTTACTGGTTTTATAGCTCAATTATGTTAAATTTATTGTTTGGGCAATTTGGGCCTCGACTTGCATCAGCAAAAAATGTATGCAATTTTACCGATACGTATTAAATTCTATATTATTCGTACGATCAGTGAACTCTATACTATGTATCTGGAAAGGTGGATACTATAAAATTGTGAAGCCGACAAGGATAGATAGATATTCCCTTTTCAATCCTAACTTGCTCTCTCTTATAACGATGTAGCATTTGATAACCAGTGGTTCCTGCTTTTTTAAGCATTTAGAATATAGTAAACTTTTCAATCCGGTGAAATATTTCATTTAATGATGATTGTTTTGTGTAGCATCTGAATGCAAGAATACATCGTTTAACATAGTGTGAATTCATATTCTTTGGATATTGAAAGTCTTTGTACTCCAGTATTTCAAAATACAAAGGATAGTGAGGTTATAAAATAAGATATTTTAGAATACCACACATTGGATTAGCGAACTTAGATGCAATTTGTTAGATATACCAGAACATATTTTGTATTACATTACAGGTTATTATTGTTAGAAAACTATGTAGGTTGTGCTTTGATATTCTATATTTAAAAAACGCAAAAATATAATCGTAATAACCACAATTCATTGCATATTAAAGAAAGTGTTTGAACTTCACCTCAAATGGAAATTAATATAAAATTATTGAGTTTTCGGAAAAACAGTTCAGATTTTATTCCAATATTTCAAAAATTAAAATCAATTTAATCAAAATACAAAATGAGCCACTTATTAACTTTTAAAACAAAATGCATTTATTTCAACAAAGACATTCCGTCGTTGAAAAACATTTACACTGGCTGCGATTAAGAATGCACCACCACTAAATTATGCTCGGAACGGCAACAGTGGCGAGATGAATGGGACTTAATAGTGTTCAGTAATGAATTCTTTATGGCATCATGACGGGAGGATTATGGTACTTCGGAAAAAGGGCCAATGAAGAGAGCATTCCTTGCCGGCATATAGCACCTACAATCGGCATAATGGTTTGGGGTGCTACTATTTCCAGGTCACCACTAGTACTAATTCGTGGCACCGAAATGCTACCAGTTGTATACAGGATGTTTTGGAACCCGGGGCATTACCCTATTTGCAGACTATTGCGAACGGAATATTGTAACAAGATTTGGCCTCATGCAATCCGTCTAACTATGGGTTTCTTGACTGAAAACAATGTAAATCTGCTTCCGTAGCCTACATCTCTCGCCAATAGAGCACGCCGGCTCCTGCAAAATTCGGTTCTCATTGCCAACCGAGACGAGTTATGGAAACAAATCAATACAGCTTGACAGGAAATACCTCGTGAAACTATAACTACCTTCATTCATTCAGTGCCTAATCGCGTTGCTGAATTTGTGCAGAAGAAGGGCGGTTTTACCCATTATTAAATTTTTATTTATTATTTACCTTTCTTTTGTTGAATTGTCTTTCACTTACATCTCTATAAGTAGTATAAGCTATTTTTTGATGCTAATAAACATTTTGCAAACATTTTTTGGTAATGTATTTTTAATTTTGGCCACTGTATTTAAAGCTGCATTGTTTAAAATGTAGAACTTCAATTAATTATACTAAATGATAACCTCAAAGAGTTATTGAAAAAAATGCCAGAATAAAGCAAAAAAATAATATTGTTTGAAAATGTGTAAGAACATTTCCTATTTACTAACCATAAGCTAACTATTTGCTTGTGCTTTTTTAGCTTTAGTTATTTTAATCTACATTATTTTCCTCTTGAAGTCAATGAAATAGACATCGAGGGAAATACCTACTTTTTTGCATATGCACTCACCTTCACTCATCGTCAATTTGACTGGAATGGTGTCCAGTTACGTAGTAGAGAGTTCACTGATCACGATTAAATGTTTAAGGAGGTAAATAGATTAACGGCTTGGTGGCTTAGTGGAAGAATGACCTGCAGAGTTAGCCTTTGAGTTCTACCTGGATGGAAGGCAAATTTTTGTGGAACATCGGGTTATCATTCGCTTATTGGATGATACTCCATTTACACACCATAAGCTTATAACAAGCTTCATAGCGCGTTGGGACACACGTAAAAAGAAATTAGATTTTGGTTCGTAATGGTATTGGGGTATTGATACGGTACTTTGTACGGTCACCACCAGTGTGTCGATTTACGACGTAGAAAAATTTGGAATACCGCAACAGAAAAACACTGGTTTAAATTTACAGCTCTTTGTAGTGGTCGTTTTTCTAGGAACATCCTTGCTTGTAGAAAGATAATTTATTGCATGAGGATGAAGTAACAGGACTAAAAAACACTTTATTATACTAGGCTCTCATTATTAGAAGTTCACCTGAGGTACTATTGAAATAAGAATTTACATGAATCTATTTGTATATTATTTCCACACGGTAAAACTGTATTTGCTATGTTTAGAAATGAGTGACTAACAAGGGGAAGCTTGTCATTGTCAAAATCGAAATGAAATGTAGGCTTTACATTTCTATTAAGTTTCATTCAAATCTGAGCTTAACACTCAAGAACTTTTCTTTGTAAGTGTACTAGACAATCTTAAATACATTACAATTTCTAGCACTCAACCACGTTCGTGTTTATGTACATGCCTTAGAACGTTTTGTTATTTGTAAATAAAAGTCATTTAGTAATAATAGAGAAGGTTTTGTTTCTACTTTAGTTACTTTACTTTACTCATTTTGATATCACAATATCAATATTGTTCGTCGTTCTGATATCTAGCCCGGTTTCACCAATGAGCAACGTACCTTTACTCCTTGAAATTAAAACCAAGCTTAAGAATAAATAAATAAAGAAAAAAAATAACTTTAAAAAAATAACTCTACTCAAACCTTACCTTACTTGTTCAATCGCATTATTCTTCTTAAAAACAATAATTATGTATTTTGTCAAAGTTTTTTCTGTATTGCACAAATTTAAAAACTGTTTACAATAAATTATGGAAATTACAAATAAATAACTAGTCTAGTGGTAGTAGGCGGCAGCTGGGGCGGAGTATGCAACCTTAGCTACAGGAGCAGCGTATGCTACTGGAGCAGCAATTTTAGCGAACGGTGCAGAGTAAGCTAGAGGAGCAGAATATGTTACTGGAGCGGCGATTTTAGCTACAGCGGGGCCAGCAACAGCGATTGGTTCTTTGTGTACGACTGCGTTGAAACCGTTGATTGGATCGGCTGTATAGTCTACGGTGCGTTTGGTACCATCAGGGTCTACCAGGGAGTAAGATCCCTCTACAGCATCTCCATTACGAGTTTCGTGCTGGCTTTTGCTGTCTCCAGTAAGCCCATCCTGAACGTCGTATCCGTAGGAGTATTGAGGATTTGGGTCGTATTCTTCCTGTACGACTGTCTTAGCAACAGCAAGAGGGGCAGCAACTTTGGCAATAGGGGCGGAGTAGGCAACTTTAGCAATTGGAGCGGAATAGGCTAATGGAGCTGGGGCGGCATAGGCTACCGGAGCAGCAGCGTATCCATATCCAGCGTTGATTATACCAGCCCTGGCGGCGGCAAGTAAGGAAACGAAGCCGAGAACCTATAACAGGAAGAATATAAAAAAATCCACTAACTCACTGAAACACTTTTTAAACATACTTTGAAAGCCATTTTGATGGATATGTTGGTGTCTTAAAGATCGAACAACTTATGATCGAATTCGGGCGTGGGACCGTTTTTATAGCGACCAAGGTGTCGCAATTGGTACCAGATGAATTGCGAGTCTGCATCTGCCACACCTAATAAATTTACGCAAAAAAATAGCAATACATATTCTTATTCGCGTAATGGGAACAGAGAAACCAATCCACTAGCATTGATCGTGCATTCTCTTACATTAATTATTTCATTTAACTAATCATATTACAAACACATGCGTATTCGCAGGTATAGTTATGATTTATTAAATGTCACATTTTCTACATTATCTGTGTCAACTGTGAACAAGATGTTATTGCCAGACAAGAATTAGCGAAGAAACAAATTATATTAACGTGAAATTGCATATTACGATGGTTTATAACTAATATCTAATTTGTTACCTATATTAAACAAGTATTTGAAATATCATTTATGAGCAATGATAACAAAAAAAGGGTTGCAAATATATGTGACTAATGTAAATCGTTTCCAAATCCGTAAAATTGGCTAAAAGTTCATGTTGTATGACATGTATTTTCAGGTAAAAATTTATATGTATAATTGGAGTTCATGCAATTAAAAGCAACATTAATTTTGTTTTAGTAAATCAATATTACTTAGACAATAAGAGTTTCTTAACTGTTAGTTAAGATATTAGACTTATGCAGCCAAATTATGAACAATTTAGTGTTACATTTTATTCTATACTATCTTAGACTGATTAAATATCTCACTCTAATTAACCTTGGGTTAGGCGCTTGCATTAAAGTGTGCGTTAAAAAGCCTCACTGGGTCTGACGGTTAGTTGGGGAGCTGCTGGCAATTTCGGTATATGATTTTATCGTCGTTGATAGTAATATAATATAGTTTAGATCTATGGGCTTTAGAAAAAATGAGAGCGGGGCTTAGGTAGCTCTGATTCTTTTTTTTATTGAATTTTGAAATTGAAAAAAAAACAATTACGTAATGCCATCATTGACACGTTGTATTAAAGGCACTGTACAGATCTAAATGTATGGAAGGTAGTCGTTTAGATTACTGCATTTTTTATAATAGTAAGCACATGTTCATCGCCACCTCTACTAACTTTGTACAGAGAGAACCTCTGACCGACTAACTCATCAACGCAAAGCCAAAACTATTGAAATCGCAAACACAAAATTAGGACAGTAGGTTCCTCTTATGTGTAGACACACAATAATTTTTAGAAATTTAATCCTTTAGGATGTAAAATAGGGGAGGTTCGCTTGGGCGTGTCATAATTTTTTAATTTAGAAAGATGAAATTTGGTACTTAGGCTTCTGGTTGGAAACAAAGAAATACTATCAAATTTCGGAACCTGCTTACGCATAATTGTCCATCCCGAATTTACTCTCTGAAAGATTGATTTTCCAAACATGATGAAATATGTTTTTTTTTGTTTTCTAACTGGGAGCTTCTAGATTTTCTCAATCCATATTTAACATTGATATTCATATTTTCGAATGAAATCGATATTAAATATATTAAGTTGTAATAATTTATCTAAAATGTATACATATTCACTACTGTTTCCAACCTTTTAAAACATCTAACATATTTCAGGCAAGGTGTAGTGCTTCGAGGGCGATCTGCGTTTCTCAAAAGCTTATGGCATGAATCAATTAAAGATCCATCTTGAGCCCCTTATAAAATCCTGATGTGAATTACTAAACGTTTGCCTTCCAAAAATTAACATTGAAATTGTCTGCCTCTTTTATTTTTATGCTTTTTATAGTTATTAAAACCATTAGGCTTTATTTTTTCAACAATTTTACAATATAGCAGCTTTTTACTACAACACTATCTAGATGGCAGAAGTAATGATTCTTTCCTTTTATAATACAATTTTAATAATTAACGCAACCTACCGAACGATGATATATTTTTTTATTAATATATAATAACTGGAAAAACATTATTCTTAAACGCAGTAGGAACAACGATATCTAACCACTTGCATGAACTTATTGATGGAGTGGCTACTTTAATGCAACAACAAGAGACGCGATTATATTGTTTATGACACTATTTTTTTTAACATCCTTCACGGCCTCTCATTTTTGCAGCAATATATTAAAGGCAGAAACTACTCATATCCTTTATTTTACTCAGTTCCTTACTTCTATCAACTTCAGCGAGACCTTAAAATCGTTTAAAAAATGCTGCCACCAGCTCCCTAACTATAATAGTTACACGAATTGTATTTTTGAATGATCAACGTTACCAGAGATATACAGAGTGGGTCGAGAAGAGCATACCAAACTTCAGGAATGTATTGTACACGTAAAAATAATTTAAAAAACTCATATGTTCAGTTTTCATTTATTTTCAAGTGGTAGTGTAATTAAAAAATGTTAACTTGCGCTCTTCTAATGGTCACAATTTTGGCTTATTTTCGAAATAAGACGGTTTAAATACAACAAAATATTGACTACCTATGAAAAACAAAAGGTCTGGTAGGTTCTACGTTTAAGGTTTTTTCATTTCTTATCACGGAGGCTTGAAGTCATTTCAATAATGTTGCTGTTTTGATATTATTAGTGCCAGAGTATTGCCATACTGATTTAACGTTTATTTTCGAGTTTGGACATTATTTTACTGGTAATTAAGATTAGAAAAATAGTATGTAAGAGTAAGTAGTTTTACATTTGTACCATTATGTCTGAAAAAGAAATTTGTCTGTTGAAACAATTGTTATATATTTAGTAATTAATGTGCAATTCGTAAAACGTATATTTTATTCCATTAATGATCATACTAATGCATCAAGTAAAGGCGTAATAAATCCAATTTCTAAAAGCAACTAATACTGTAATACAACAAAATTTTGTTAATGATTAATTTTTGTCTACGCGATACCAATAATTGAGATAACGTATGTCATAGATCAACTTGAAATTTGCTTATGTTTACGCCACGAATAATTATTCCAACGCAACGTCTGATAACGCAGTTGCTTTCGATGTACCCATGTATGTATGTGTACTACATAAAACGAGCTGCCTTCCGTTCAACGTATATACCAAAAGGCAGGTGTATTAAATGTTAATGTTTTACGTATAATACAACGTTGTGTGGAGTAATAAGGGAATCTAATCCCTTATACCGTACTAGATGAAAACATACAGAAGTAGTTGTTATTATGATGAATACAGCGGCAAATATACGAGTTTAGTGGATATATTACAGGATATCTGAACCTACATATTATCCCACACAGAAATACGTAGGTTTTGAGTCTCAAAACATGCATTTAAGATCGTAATCGTAATAGAAATATGGTATCCTTTTTCAATATTTCAATTATACATAAAATTGTTATTGTGTGTTTTAGTACCTTTTTCAGTTATAATAATATGATCATATTATTATAACTGATTCTAATTTCAATTTTCATTGAAATCAAAAGTAAATTATTGGTACATAGTACGTAATACCTGCAAAATCTGTAAAACGAAAAGACACTTGCATTTCAGTCTGACGAATGTGCAGCTATAAAAGCCGATTTATGAAGGATTTCATTCCAGTACGTATAAAATATTCATACAGTAATAGCTATTTTCATAAAGTGACTTTAGACAATCGTCAAGATTTAAAAAATCTTTGTCTGAACCAAATTTTGTCAGATTTCTATCATCATAGAAGCATTAATATATCCCCCTAGGTACGACTGCCGTCATTCATAGCTTAACTGCTAATAATTATTAGGCACATTAGAGTCCCATTAGAAGCCCCTCCCTTTGTGATGTGATACTTGCGTAAATGTTGTATTGTTATTGATTAGGACACCGAATTCTTAATTCAAGATTACGACCGTTACATGTCTAATTGCATATGGTAGATGACTAGATAACAAAAGCCACAGCGTATTTTGCGATTGTAGATAACTAAGAAATGGTTAAAATTCTCATACCAACTTAAATTTATTTTTCACAAATAGATTCGTTAATTCAACAAACGGTACTTTGGTGACTTGTCGTTCTAGTTTTAGATTTCAGCACTACACAGCAATACGCTTGACTCTCTTCTAGACTTTAACAGAAATAGCAATCAGTTACAATGGATAATTCTCTCTTGCAATGGACGTTCGTAAAATTTATCTCCTGGCTTACTTGTTGTATTAATAACATTCAATCAATTAATGTCATGGGGTACCTGTGCGATAATTAATTATCTGTTTACTGTAGAACGAGATGAGGACATGTCAGCCCATAGCGTAGTATCCAGCGTGGAAATGCGAAACTGAAATGCCTTTCGGTAATGCATCTACAATTTCTAATTGAATACATCAACAAAGTAACTATTTAATTAGTGTTTAAAGCAAATGAAAGCAAAATTTCAAGTACAATAAAACAATTTATACCGTGTCACATATAATGTTTGTGTTATGGAGGAAATTTTGTTATTAATTCACGTATAACTTTGCTTTGTTATTCATTTTTACGTAAAAAATGATGTCAAATAGCATGTAGTGAGTAATCAAGTAATCTTCTTTAGTCACTAAATTTAACATTTACTTTAGAAAATTGCAAAATATAGCTTTATTTTTTAAATTTCTCTAAATTATTAAAGGAAAAGAAGTTTCTCGTTTCCTAACTTTTGTCAATTTTCAACACTTTGTTGCCGCTTTATGTTTCTTTTTCTAAACAGGTTCAGCTTTATAGTCTTAATTAAACCAAATCTGCGTAAAACTATTTAATTATCATTCGAATATATTCTTGAAAATCTAGCATAGCTGCAGTAAATGGATGCAGCGTCAGTTTGCATAGATCACTGTAAAGCCTAAATTATTCCGATTTCTTATTAAGTAGTTAAATATGTAGCTTGAACTTTTTTTGTTAAAAAAAAAGAAGAAAAAAATGTAGTGGAGTATTAATAATTGACAGACTGGAAGGAAAACTTGAACAAGAAGCGTTTTCGTTTTACATTTTATCGCAATTTCAAAGAAAATTCAATATTTTTAGGTATGCATACATAAAATCTGATTGACTTCCCTTTTCTGTGTTACAGTGAACCCAGTATATTTTCCTTTTGGCCTTTGCTCGACGTTCTTTTTTATCGAATTTAATCTCTCGTGGAGTTAGAAAATATAGTATATTAATAGGTACGCGCAGTTTATACCCTTGTTCCATTTTGACATGTCCTGCGTCTCCGACAGTATTACTCTGTTGTTTTGAGGAATTGCTTTTATATGTATATTTAGAAAAATACTTCTGCGTTTGCGGAAAGATTAAAAAACTTGAAATATAACTCCGTTTCTCTCGAGTCGAAATCTCAACTTCGGCTAACGTATTTATTCATACAATTCATTTCTGTATTTCCCATGTTATCATTTGCAGAAAGAATCTTGTTACATATGGAATTGATCGATAAAAATAACTCAATTTCGTTGTTATTTCGCTGTTGTTTTAGTTGGTTGTTATGGTAATTGGATTCCAAAGAATCTCACTTAAAGCAGCAAATCGCAGCCTGTTCGCGAGAAATTTTGTAATCGAATAAGCTTTGAATGACGGCGTAGGTAACCCGCGGGCATAAATGTTTCGTAGTCGGTCTACGAACCGTAACATTGAAGCGCTTAGCTTGATTTGGTCTAGCGAAACTCTTAATTGCTCTCCGAACGCCCTGACATTACACTTCATCAAGGCGTTCGTGTTTAACAGTTATAATGCGATCGTTAAGTAGTAAGCAAATAATTGCCATTAATAATGGTGGTGTGGATTCGTATACTAGACATAATTATAATATTGATCGAAAACGTAATCGATCAAAATGCTGACGTTTATCGTTAACTTTGGGCCACTGGTTTTATTCGAGTGGAGTAAATTGTCATGGAATAAAGCCGTATTGCATATTTAACATAAATTGCACAACATTCATATAGGCATTTAGCTAAATAATAATAATAACAGTAATAACACCTCTTTATTTCAAAAAACCATAAAAAATGTTAATAAAATATGCCAATATACATTATACAGTTATCACAGGTTTATAAAAGTCCTATACAAAGAAATCAAACATTACAGTTAATGTTTGAGTAATATGGAATAACAGTATAGTAAAAAGAGAAAAAAAGGGAAGCGCCTAAAACCAAAAAATTATCCATATATCAACAGTGGCACTACTCCAGAAACTTATCTATTGGATACAAAGCCTTATCCACCAATTGAGCGTTTATTTTGCCTTTAAAAACCTTTAGAACATGCAAGCATTATAAAAAGACTGCCTCCGATATTTCACGGTACGATGCTGATGCAAAAGCAACGTACCGTTTCTATGATTCGTATTCATACCGATCAAATTTCTCACAATGTATGAACGCGTAACACAATACTTGTAGATTAAAAACAACCAAAATAAACTTCGAAGAATGTTGTGCTAGCTAGTTTTTTACATGCTGTGTTAGAAAATGTTGCCTATCTAAGTATGTGAATAGATTATCATTAAGTATATAGTTTCAATTACTTTTGCAATGAGAAGACAGTGTCCCTCTTCTTATGAGTCGGTGTAACCGTGTTCTTTAAAGCTTTGGGGAACGTACCCTGTGTGAAGGAAAGATTAAGTACATGCTCCAATGGGATCGGTATAAGACTTCGTCTTCTTCAAAAGAGAGCTAGACATACAGTCAAAGCGCGCAGAGTGTATTTTAAAGTTTAGAGGTGACATCCTGAGCCTCCAACGAATTTACAGATCATAGAAAGGAGGTCGTGACATTATATTTCGATTGAAACCCGTAGCTAGAATGCAAGAAGAGGAGCGAGACACGCAGGAGATTAAGTCCTTACCTATTGACATGAATCAACTGTTAAATTATATTGAATCTTTCTACTGAATCTACGATCTAAATTATTATTAATTGTTTGCCACATACTTTTTAATTTATTATCCGATTATTCAATTTTGATACTAATTGCTGTTCTTCTTATTATTATTGATTAAATTTTTTAAACATTTCTCTGAAGATAGGGTACTGTCTGGTCAAATCAGCAACTAATGAAAGGCGGTTTTTCAACTCTATCAGAGGAGGAAGCAATTTTGGGGAGTTGGAATTTTTATTCGTTATCTTTACTAGTGGGGAGGCGAATAAAAAATATTCCTACAAGGTGAAAAACTACCAAGGGCATCAACGTCAGATTCCGCCAGTACATCATTCCAAGTTTCCTCAACAAAACCTATTCATATTAATTTTAAATTATTCAAATTATAAATCAATAGCTCCATAAAAAAAGAATCCAAAGTATTTAAGTCTGGCAATATTGACCAATCCGGCGATGTTGATGTTGTGCGTTTAAAAACACATGCAACCATACTGAAACGCGTTAGTGCACTATCACGTACAAGCCACATTTCATTTCTCCTTATCAACGTCATATCTTCCAGAAACTCTGGTAGCGTTTGTTACAAGCAATGTGCGTACACTTCACCGGTCCAATTAACAAGTCCAAACTAAATGTTCAATATAGATTGAATTTACAAGTAACTAAATATTTGAACTTCTTTTTATTGCAGTGGCAAAGCTATTGTTAATTTTGTTCAAAGATTGCCCAGTGCTTTTGTTAATAAGGTGGAAGGCGATTACAATAGCGTTATAGGTTTACCACTATGTAGAATGTAGACTAACTAAGCCAAAAAAATAATTGCTGTCATTACGTTTGCTTCAATTAGTTTTGATTAATTTTCTATAGTCTATAGCACTCTAAAATTAAATTACACACTAAAATTACAAATCTTGATAATTTATACAAAAAAATAACAATCATAAATATTTAGTAATTTATTTCATATTTCCAAAGGAAAATTTCACCGTGTCATCATTTATTTGCACGAACAAACTACAGCTACATTTCTGTTTGAGAATGAAAATTAGTGCTCGTGTTTACTAACTATACAAGCTGTCCCAGACTGCGCATCCATTATGAGGATCTCGCTTATTTTGAGGTACAACTTGAGTTAAATTAAATGAATTATTTTTCATTTTAGAAGAATTAGTAGTATATTGTAAATGTGGTACCACTTTTCAATTCATCAGTTACAGCTGAAAATTTCTTACTTGTTTCTTTTCTTCATGTTAATGTTTAACTAAACTATTTGAACTGATCAATACGAAAAAATTACATCATTAAGCTTTCTGGTAACATTTTGTTATGATATTTATTAAAATGTTACTTGCAGTAGTTTTGGTTATAAAAATTACTGAAGTTTCAAAGTAATTTGATAGAAAATTCCTCAAAAGTTACAGAAAAAAGGACTTTATCTTTATATATGTAGAAAATTAATGTTTCCCACACATACTTTTTTCCATGGCATGAGAATTTTGTTATTTTATTCGGCATAATTCAGCAGAAACAAAGCAAGCGTAAAGAACTTATATGAAGCAAATTATTGTAAAACAAAAAACAACTGAGAGCAGATCTTGCTAAACATCTATTTACATCGCATAATCAATTGCTTCTTCTCAATCCTCGCCGTCTAGTGTTGATTTTCGCAAACGCCGTTTACAACCTGCCTGAGATTTTTGGATTTCCTAAAAGTAATGAATTATATCTTTGTGTATGAATTTATGCATAAAATTGACGTTGCCGATAATCTCTTGACTTCATAAGCCTAGACAGCCAAGAAAAGAGCTCTCATTTGCTTCATGTCCCTATTATATTCCCATTATGCTTATCTTTAGATATGAACCAACATTTTCGCGGAACAAACCTGAAACAACTAATAAATATAAGAAGTTGTATCTAATGAGTCTTATATTAATGTTGCGCAATGACAGATGAACCAACATTCCATAGTATGCCCCATAGTTAATACGCTTTCTTTCAAAGAAAATCAAGTCTAGAAATTTCTTGGATTGCTGTCATATCATATCATATATCTCAACAACTTTTTATCATTAACCCTTCAGCGAGCATACTGTGTTAAGCTTCTTTTTTATATAAATTGGTCCAACGAATGAGCTTATAATTTTAATAAATGCTTGTCGGACACATGCTTTCCTGTATACACTATATACAATAAGCGGATTTATTAATACTACGAATATATTTATCAATGTTTAATGAAAAATCCCCCAAAGTATGTTTCGTTTCTCGTATGTTAATAAAGGGGTATTTATTATATTAATTTGGTAAACAAAGTTCGTTGTTGTAATGTAATAATTGTTTTTACTTAAAAAAACGTAGTCAACGAACACGGTTTATTGAATTCATTATTTTGGTGTAGGAGACAGATATATTTAAAGCGACTTCTTTACCTTTTTGTTGTACAGCGGATATTAAACCGACTAATTAAAATCTAGTTCTGATACAAATTTAACTAGCATAGTAAATGTCAATTATAGATTTATAATTTGTAAGCTATACGTTTTCACATGTTAATATGGGAAGTCATATAACCTTAACATTGTTTTTCGGGGTTAAGGTACCTCCCTCGTACTTCAGTACTCGCAAGAATGACAGAGCCTACAGTAAGTAAGACAACGGTTATAGTCATCTCGTGCGGAAGAAATAGGGAGGATTAAAGCAGTTCATGAAGAAGGTTACTTAAGGTGCATAGACCCGCACTATCGGTGGTTTATAATTTAAAGCTTTTCCTATAGGAGGAAGCAGTAACGAGGAGAATACATAGCCTATAGATTCTAACATGAGAATATCTGCGTAGTCGTCTTCGATTATATTAGTCACCGTATCCATAAAATCAGACGTTCGAGCTCCTATAAGGTTTGACGGTGGCCCTAATTATGCATAAGACACGCATATAAACGTTGCGATACTGAAAACACATTAAGGTAGCAAAATGCCTCGCACTCGTATTAGGCGTGTTTGTAATTACATACAAATACAAAAGCTGCGAATTTAAGATACAAATAAACTTGCTAAATTACATATGCCGAGACATATTTATACAAAGGTACATAGAAATAAGCCAAAAAATAGGTACACAAACAAGTAAGGAAACCGCATTACAAGATGTACATATATAATGCTAAGGTACATGCATAATTTTTTATACGGACAAGAGGGAAGCCGCATATTTTTTTATATTGTAATAAGGGGAACTGTTTTAATAATTTTTTTATATATAGGAACTGCGTTACATTTCGAAAGGTACTGAGCTATCAAGTAAATAAGCAACTATTTTATACATTCAAACAAAAGCCCTCTTCGCAGTCAAGCAGACGACTAGCGGGATTGTTCTTCAAACCAGGAGAATTACCTTTACAGTGAAACTTGATATGATTATTGCTATAGACTGGAATAGGAACATCTTTGTTTCATTGTACTAATTGACTCAGTCTAATGAGTTCTCTTTTGTAATTTAACTCTCATTATATCTCTAGCTTTTCAACATTTCAGATACTTCACTAGCTGAACTCTATTAATGCAAAATTTACGAAAACCAACGGTATCATGAAAAATGCGTTATTATAAATGACATGGGAAAAATAAATAAATAAATACATTATTATAAAGATCAGTGATGGCTACTGTACACTGGAGCAGCTACTTTAGTTGTATAGGCAACTGGGGTTGCAAATTTATCAACTGGAGCAGCATAACCTACAGGGGCAGCTATCCTAGCTACAGGCGCGGCATAAGCAACCGGTGCAACTTTAGCTACAAGTGGAGATGCGACTGGTTCTCTGTGTACTACGGCATTGAAACCACTGTGCGGGTCAGATTCATATTCCACGATACGCTTAGTGCCATCGGGTTCAATAAGGGAGTAGTATCCTTTTACAACATCACCATCGCGCCATTCCTGTTGACTTTTCACATCACCGGTGTGCTGATCTTGGATTTCATAAGCGTAGTTGTATTGAGGATGAGCATCGTACGGTTCGGGAACAGCTACTTTGGCATACGCAGGTGCGGCGATTTTAGGAAATGAAGCCGAATAAACCGGAGCAGCCACTTTTGCCACCGGAGCGGAATAAATGGGCGTCGCGGCTACTTTAGCAGCCGAAAGTCCATATTCTAGTGGAGCATAAGGGCTGTTAATAACGCCGGCGTTTGCGGCCACGGCAAGGGCGGCTAATGAAATAATAATCTGAAACGAAAAGCAGAAATTACGAAATCGTTCTCGAATGAGAAAAGTTCTGATTACCTTATGGACCATGTTGGGTTCTGTGTGATACCTTTGTCGTGTTAACTCTGTGGTCTATTAAGGGGTTTGGCGCCTTATATATACGGTCGAAAACTAAATGGAGTGCGAGTAATTAAGCGGCACACCCTCTCTAACGTGTAATTGCAAAGTTATGAATAGGCGCCTTTCATTTTGGCTGTAGGGTAAAAGGCACCCGCTTGTAATATAATCCTGTTGACGGGTGTAAAGAAAGTGCGAACGTGCGTTATATAAATTCTCTTTAATTATCTACTTGGCCGTTGATTCGATTCAATCATCGGTATAGTATGTAGTACACAATGCGGTTATGAAATATCTTAACACTAACTTAATTCCTTTTAGTACGTACACGTATAAAATGCACACAACTAAATACCATACCCAGATAAACAGGGTGTTCAGTTTATGCAGCATGCCATATAAGTTTGGTTTTCTAAACAAAATTCCTTGTGTATTATTACGTTATAATTTATATCAACTTTTATCAGTATTCGCGACATCTACGTATCTTACTCCTTGAAATAATTTCAGCTTTTTGCAAAATGCCGATTTTCGGCAATCCATCTGAAAGCTTTTATCTCAACTAGCGTCTACAAGATGGCCATCGAAATGATCTTTGTGCTTTATGCATGCCATTCCTTTTTTCTTAATTCCATTACTTACAGCCTGACAGAGATTTCAATTTAGTTTGCAAAATCTTTGGCGTGTGGCGAGATCCATTGCCGGGTATAGAGTATAACGTTGCATTTTGTGGTAAAAACTTCTTCAAAAAAACCCAGTTCTAGGTTACACGCTAATCTACACTACCTACCTAAGTATATCAGATATTCCCATACATCAATTGTGCACGCGCTGAATTCTGGTTTTGTCAATGCTGTCCAAACTTTACTAATCTATTATATATTTCTATAACATTAATGTTCCTGCTTTTTAGTTAAATGGGGATACTTTGCTTTTAGTACAACGTTATTCCAGTGTTTTTTTCTCTCTATAAAGTTATTCCACATGATTTCAATAATATACATCGAAATTACTCAACTAGAGAGCTCCCTAAGCGTCATTCGACAACATTTGCCAGGCCAATAATGGGAATTTGCAGAACATGCCTATTATGCGAAATTTGCCTCAGGTCAGATTATGTTAGAGTGATCCCTCATTTATCGGAATTTTCTAAAGGTATTAGAGCGAAACCGTTCTCAAAAAGGTAGTATTATATGCAGATTACATGTGTTAGGTCAAAATTTCCGCCTCTAAACGCAAAAAGTTTCAATAAACGGATTATAAAAAGTTGTGAATAAAAAAATAACCGCAGAAGCGTAATAAAAACATTATAATTAACAATAGACAGAAAATTCTAGTGCTCTGAAGCGATTTATATCACATTAATATAATAATAAGCTATATTATAAGTATTGTGATTTATATTTTAGTGATCGTTACTTAAAAGCTATGAAACTGATATTATTTGAGTCTTCCTTCGTGAATTGCACAATGACTCAGAGAAGTATACTAACTAAACACATTTCTTAAAGTTAGTGAGGACATTTGTGCAAAATCGTTAGAATCTAGAAAGCTCCGTGGCAGCAAAGGAATTAGTCCAAAGTAACTATTATTTACAACTCATTAATATGTTTCGTTATTTACGATTCAATTCTGAACGAAAACGGGAGTAAGACAAGAAGGTGCTGAGTCCCCTCCTATTTATCGCCCTAATGGATGAAAGATCAAAGGAATGCAGACCAAAATGCAAAAAGAAATTAATCAAATAATTATCAGTTTTACTAAAGTTAACACGCCACTTATTAAGAAAAAGGGAATTTCTAAAGAAACAAATGTATGAACTTTAACAGTATACACGTACCAGTTCTTATCTATGGGCGTGAAACATGGAACAGAAGCAAAATACAAGCGTGCAAGGTGAAGTATTTAAACGATATGAAAGGAGTGGCCAGCAGTGCTAGGAACACTAACGACTTGATAGGAGAGCAGTGCAAAGTGGAACCAGTAATTATCGCAGTGAGGATAGATGAGCAAAGAATAGTTAACCAAAACTGGAAGACAAAGAAGTGACAAGAAATGTAAACGAGAGAGTCGCGCAGAACATGGGATGGCGAAATGGGAAACTGCTGAGGTAAAAGAACGTTTCATGGACAGAAGCGGACGTTGTGGCGTTGATCCGAGCAATATAGAAAGAAATTCAACACCAACACCACAAATTAGAAGGATTAAGTAAATAACTGAGCATGTGGTATGTATTATCTTTTCAACCAAATTTTATCTGTTTCGACGTTCTTCTCATAGTCAATTTTAAAATTAAGCTATTGCTTTGCTCCTGGTATATTAATTGTGGTAGGAAATCATCAAGAGTGGCTCAAAATACCTTTACACCAAAGGTTCAAATCGTTAAAGTAATATAACAACCATTTCTTCACCAGTGCTTCGATTTATTGTTGCGGAATCCAGTTTCATTCACTGCTTCACTGTGTGAGAATAGTGAAAAAGCTGCTAATAGAGCCTTGCTAGATTATCTCCTAATTCTTGATGCTTTCCCTGGCGACTACCGAGTCTGCTTAGTATTGTTGGATATCTCGATGAAATGATTTTTACTTAGTTACTCCATGTCGATATGACTTCGTTAACACAACATCTACTGGTGAGAAAAGTGGGAAGCAGTTTAATATGCAAGTGAGCAAAATTTTTTTACCGATATGCATATCCATTTACAACGAAGTGTGTAACATTTCAAGAATCTGCACAAGCCACAAATAGAAAGATTCAAATTCAAATTCAAATTACCTATTCCTCTCGCTAGCAAGCGGGCTGAGAAACGCTCGAGGCCCTTTTATAAAGTTTTCATCACTAAAGAAAACGCCTGTGACAACTTATTTGTTATTCAACGGTAGCGCGAATAGAGTCGGAACGATTGCAGTATTCACCGGGAATAATGAAAACTTGAAAAATAAATGTATATGTATGACCGCTAACTTAACAATATAAATTCTCGTGGAAATTCAATACGACAGTAATAAAAAATTACGGGAGGAAAATTGCAGTGTAGAAAATCATATTCGCTTGTTGCATGTAGTATTGAAATTTCTGGAAGAATACAAGATACCGAACCTGCGGCTTTTAATCGTGTTATTGCTTTTTGTAAAACAGTAACACAGCACCTGCGTTTGGGCCCTTCATGCTTCTTCACAATTTCATCATTGTACGGAATCTGTCAAAATACGTCAACATTCTAACAGTTATTTATGCATCTCGCGCGAAAAAAATGTGCCTATTCAAGTGGATATTAGGTCTCTATTTGTTAAATATATTTCTTATGAATGTCATAGAACATTTATGTTGGCCTGTAGTACAACTTAGTACAATTTCATTAGCGCTGTCCTGAATTGAAATTCAAAAGTCGTATGCTGTCTTTGCGTATATGTCCAAATTTTTGGCGATTAATTCGATACGAAAGTCAAGAATTTGCTATCGGCAAATCAAAAAAAAAATAGGAATCGTTTCTATCGATTCTTGCACTGATGATTAACTTGCCATAAGATATATCAACCTATATAAAGACTGTTAGATGGCGGCTCCCATAGGTTCCACTGATCTAGATAGATAGGTTATGACTCCAACGTTTTCATCAACAAAATTACAAACAATTATATACCGGGTGCTCACTAGAATAGACACCCGGTTTCAGGAGTGTATAATCCTTTACCAAAAAAATTAACTCAGATTAAGGAGCTGCCTGGGAACAAAAATGTTGAAACGCTTTCTAAAACTACACTCATTTTGAGGAAAAATCAAAAAAAATCAGTCACAGTCTACCGACTTTCCTAAACGTCTAATCTTGCGCCGAAGTTACGTACTTACTTCATTTGAGATTTGCTAATTTAACACTCTGCTCGGTTTCGTTTTTGCGTTATGCTGTACTTAACGATTCAATTCTACCATATCGGTAGTGAATTAGGTGCTCTTTGAATCCGGTGCCTATCGCCCGTTTCGTTTGTCCGATATAGGTTTTAGCGCAGCGGATGCGATAGATTTTATAAATTCCCGACCTTTCCTTCGCATTTATTTTTAGAATGGCCCAGAATGTTTCTAAGTGTATAATAATACCTTGCTGTTGCCAGTCAGGTTTACTTTCGTCCCATCGTACCTGAGTCCAGCTGAAATAAAGATGTTATAGTTTTTATTATTAATATTATTATTCTGCAATTTCAGGTAAATCTGAATCGCTAATATTCATTCAATTTATTAATTTAAAGACTCCCATAATTCTATCACCATGAATTTATGTATAGATATACATGTATGTAGTTACATACAGTTCATCTCCCAAAATGCAATATATAATCCTAAATTCCACAAGAACGTTAGTCAGGCGTTGTTATTAGCTGTCATAAATTTATAACCCGATTCATTTCACATGCACGGAGTGTTAGATAAAGGATGAATATATTATGGTAATCTTGATATATTACCTCGTATATCGCCATACATAACTGTGCTTTTATTTATCCCATAAATTTTAATAATTGTTATAAAATGTTAGCCCCATAAAATTATCATACGTGTACAGTGCAATCAAATGCAGCTTTTGCGAGGTTCAACGGGCAATCGTATTTTTACGAGACGTGTCTGGCTTTGTTAGGTGGCCGTAATTCAAACCGCTTAAGTTCTAGAATGAGAGCTGTACGTCGTGTGCCGGTATTTGTTATAATGTTGTTACATAAATTTCGCATTTGTGTAGCGTAGTAAAATCTTTCCTAATACTACTTGCAGATAGGTAGAGACTTTGCTTAAGTAGTAAAAGCTTGGTTAAAGTAGCAAATAAGGTAGTATATCGTTTATGTTAATAACTCAAATTGAAAAATACTCCCTCAAATTCTTGTACTTTTCGTCGTTTTTCTTGTTGTTCAAGACGTTCCGATAATACTTCAGCTAGATTTTAGTATTTTCCTTTCGTCTATCTATCATATATAGAGACAATAATCTCAAATATTTAAGCAAAATGATTCCCTTGCCATTAAAGTCTATTAAATCTACAATTATTATCAAAACATAAAACTTTACTAACTCTTTTCCGAGGACTGCTAGAACCAGGAGACACGATTTGATAAGTTGGTCCATTCACCTACAATGCAATACAAACAATGATTTTCTTGAGAAATAAAGCCAAGTAGAAATATGTAAGAAGCAGAGCGTTGTGGAACGATATATTATTACACATATAAAAATCGATGTTGGCAAAAAATTCTATTTTGGGTTAATCGACGATGTGGAGCTTGCAGGTATTATGCTACTTTCTCTTCGAGTTTATAACATGCAATGAAACCTTATACATATGCACACCTCATTGCACACAAAGGTTTACCTGTAATACTTTGAGTTATACAACCAACACATTAGAATTAACTGACAAAATCCTTAATTACAATTTCAATTTTGTAATAAACATAATTTTATATCACTTTTTAATTTGTAATAATTGTTTAAAATACATTTTTTTTATTTGTAAGAAAATTGTATTAAGTTGGAAAAGTATTGTGATTAGGTAAGTCTGAGATGGAAAGTATTTAGAGTCGAACGATAGTCTGAGACAGCCATATATACAGAACGATCATTAAATATGGAGCTTTCCAACTGATCACATACCTGACATTTACATGTAATTCCTTCATATATGAACTTACTACTTACTAATAATCTTAATCCAAATAATTACTTTTTTGTGTTTATCATCGAGCATCCTCAATGTTATGGGAATCTACCTTCAGTTCGGTTTGTTATTGCTCCTAAGCTTGATATTTTGATATGATCATTTCACTCAAATATTAGTTTCGATTTACTTTCTTTATTTTTGTCTGTTTATGCATTTTTAAACTACAATGCTTGTTACTTAATAAAATTCGTTTTTCTCGTGTTGCTGTGGAAGCATCGGTCTCAACTTCTTCTCCTAATCGACATAGGCACTATTTCCTCCTTCGTCAATCTGTATGTTCGTATCGTTTCAGAACTAACGCCATTTCACTTGCTGTTTTAAATTCCTCTTTGCCTTTGCCCTTTTTAATTTTTGCCGCAAGCATATAGCGATCGGGAAATGTTTCTGTTTCTCTGTTAATCATCACGTCACTTGTTTGTTTTTCTCATTAAACTGCACCCTACTATGCTTCTTCTTTAATTGAGCTTTATCGAGTAAAGCAACAGATTTCTTTATAATGGAAATAGGCGTTTATCACTACTAGATTGTTCAGAAGGTAACATTCCATTAGTTTTATACAAGTATTACTTATCTTATTACCTTAGAATTCATATGACCAGCAACAACAGTATTAATTTTCTCAGGTATCAAGTTCCATTCAATACGTACCAATTTGGTACCGTCCATGATAATTTTGTTGTATCACATCTTTATTCGTTTAAAAAAATAATTCATTCCTAGTTTGAGCACATTGGTATTGTTTGGATAAGCATGTAATTGTTGTCGTTTTACTGCCGTTCTCACTTATATTCGCCGATATAGAGGGATGTATAAAACTAAAGTCATATGGAAAAACAATACGTTGATGTGTAGGTTATCTACATTAAAACAAAATAAGAGTTATTCAGATCTTATAGACCTTGTTACTAGATATATTATCTAAAAACCTATCTATAAATTAACTGGTGTAGGGCTAAAATATAATACTACTTAGACAATCTTTCTTGTCCTTACCAAAGGACCCTGCTGAATTTGCCAGAAAATTATATTGGAGTATAGTTTTATTACACGAGGTAAACGAACGAATTAGTTAGATTAATACGGATAGTAAAATATCAAAAACGCTAGCATTTAGGTTAATAGTAGTTATATACTAGAAAGTCAATCGAGATATATAAATCCGTTGCTAATATACATTTGTATATGGATGATACGCCATAGGCGCCCCCTATGTGGTCGTTCCCGGAACTATTTTGTCTATTTAATTATAAGAATACTACGGCTATGGAGATAAATATTTCGTTTGCACAGAGTGTTGCGATATTGAAAGTTAAAAGTATTTGCAATTTGGTTGGAAGGAAATGTTTATGAAAAAATTTCTGAAATTGATATTACGTAAACATTAAAATAACATAAAATATTTTTCCCGAAATGTTAGTAAATGTTCAACAAAATAGAAGGAATCGGATTATAACTTGACAATTTAAATACGAAGAAAAATGATGCTCACTTCGAATAGATGTTGAAGCTGTATGCAATTAAATTTCGCAAATTGTCTTTATTTTTAGAAAAATAAAATTTTATAATAATTCATCGCAGTACGAATTTTAATAAGAAACTTATCTACTTAGCTTAATATTTAATTTACAAAGGAACAATATAGATTTTATTATAGGTTCTGCACAAGTATATACATAGAATCTTCCATTAAAATAAAGGATATAATATGAATCAAACCTGCCAATGCTTTCGATTCTAGTTGATTTAAAAAAATTTCGATGTTCCAGCGTATAACCAGCTACAGCAGCGTTCAGGGTAGGGTATGGCAGAGGTCTATTAAAATTCTTAATTAAATAAATTTTGAGAAGGGCGCCAGGAGTTTTGTTATAAAAAAAAAACACAAAAAAAACTCTGTTGCACCTCCTCTTAATTTGTGGGAAGATATAACTTGCCATTAACATTAACTTAATCGAAAAATTATTTTCTTTGAATATGTAAAAAAAAAAAAAATAAAAAACCAATGATTCTAGATATTTTTGCTAGCACCTCGAATTCGTCTTTTAGAAATTCCCCCGCGTACCTTGGAATCACTGTGCCGTAAATCTTGGTTCTTTTACAAATACCTGAAAATGCAGAAATAACCGGCAAAAAGGAAGCCAGTAGACCAAATTTGGGGAGGGAAATAAGACAATAAAAGTGAAAATGAATAACGAAGCCAGAGAAAAAGAAAAAAAGAATAATAAACTTGAGTATATTAGTAAAATAATTTAAATTACAAGAAATTTTAAATGTAAAATAACTATTCAACGTCAGAAATTAACATTAAAAGAAAATTGAAGATAGCGATACGGTAGAATATAAAATCAGGCAAAAACAATTTTAAAATTCAAACTAGATAATTCAATAATAAGATATTATTGCAAGATGAATTTAATTAAAGCACATTCGGAAAAGATAATTGGACCGTACTCACCAATTTAATATCTCTTTTCTTTGCAATCACGTCTGATCGGCACCAAGGTTGAGAAGAGAAGGAACGAAAATGAATTTTATACGGTCGAACAAGCACGTAAAAATTATTCGCAACAAAAAAAAACAAAACAAAAACAAAAAAAAACTAACTCTGAAAATTGCAACAAATCGAAATAACATATCGACCGTTAAAGAAGAAACATTTTACAAAAATCTGAAGTTGTGTCAATTATCTTAAAAACGAAGATTGATAGGTTTAGGGAATATTATTTTAGGTTAATATGAATTGAAGAAAGGCATCCAAAAACGTAATAATATACAAGCTGTTTAATTCAAAGACAAAACTTGTATCGTGCGCCGTAACTCAACACCCTGTATAGTTGAATCTAATTTTGTATTATGCAGAACTTGTTTCCGAATATTTTTTGTTTGAATATGTTTTCTCTAAATTGCTTAGGAATGGAATTACCTTCCGCCCACGCGTATTGGACAAACGCAATATGTAACATTGACATAACCACATATATATAATTTGATTTTTGTAATATCTTGTATTTGTATTTTGTCGACGTATATACGTTCCTCCCATACCATATTTAAGTAGCGGCTTTAGAGCTTTCTGCCGGCAATATTTATTACTTAATGTTCTACCTTTACGTTATGCAAGTACCTATTGCAAAGCGTAGGAATTCTATCTGTGAATTTTACGCCTATAACTTACGATTATATCTATAGGAAAGAGACAATGCTATTCTAATTGTGTCATTAATCAACCAAAGTATTCTAATCCGTATCGTTGACTCGTTTTCCGTATATGGCAACCTAGATCGTTGCAAATATTTATCTCTTGATGTTCGACTTTTTACTCATTTTATTCTACGAAGGTAATTCCATGTATGATTGTTGTTTGAGAAAGGAATTGCATTTAATGCCAATGTTTTACATCCATGGATGGCACGCGAATGTTGAAAGAGTATACTTATCTCGATGGAATGCTTAATTTCTGATTCTTGCAGCCGACAGTTTGTTGTCGCATACGAAGGTAGTCTGAAAAGTTTCCAGCATGCAGCGTATACAAACATGTTTCTTTTTTGTCAAATATTGATTAATTTTTCAACATAATCTCCTTGTAGGTCGATACACCTCTTCCAGCGATGCCCCCACTTTTTTATTTCGTCCAAATAGTAGTTGGCATATTGTTCTGCAAGGTAAACGTTTACGAATATGTTAACCTCCTCATTCAATGATAATTTCTGTCCTCCGAGTGAAACTTTTAGCTTATAAAACAGAAAAATGTCACTAAGGGCCAGCTCTGATGAATAGGGTGGGTGGCCTATCAATTTGTAGGTGGCATTACTTATTAGTATTGTCCCAGTGCGCACGTCTTTGAGAGATAGCTCCAGAGTGGGTGCGCTGCGACAGCCCGGAATTATTTTCGGTTAATTTAGATAGTATTAGGTCTAGTTATTAGTGTATGCGCATGTTTTCCTTTCCCTCCCTTTCACTTTCCAATCGGTAAGTCATTATTCTGTTTTAAACCAGTAATTTGTTTCGGATACAACACAATTCGAAGCGCAATTTGTAAATTTTTGCCATGATGTCCACTGAAGTGAGAGGCGGTGTGTTGTCTTGATAGAACAAGACTTCCTTTTTCTTCAAATGCCGCCGTTGTTCCGCAATTTCTCTCTTCAACTTGTAATAATGCGTAACATACCCCCGTTTTTTGCTTTTTCAGGATAGTCGATTAACACAAGTTTATTACCAACATGCAATCTCCATCATTTTCTAGGCCAATTGAACAGTTTTCGCTCTTTTTAGCTCTCGCAGTCCACTGTTTTGATAATGTCTTGACCTTAGGAGTATACTGTGGTATCCAAGTTTCTTTTACACTTATTACTACTTATTACTACTTATACCCAAAACTCCGCAGTTTTGTTGAAATTGACTGAAACTGCTGGTTTCGAAATATTCATTGGAATGTGTTTTTGGTCCAAGTCAATATATGATAAATATGTTCTTTCGAGATGCTCATAACCTCTTCAACCTTAGTTTGTAGGTTGCCTACCACCATTCGGCGAACTTTTCCCTTGTTACCGATAGTGGTTGTCGTTTTTGATCATCCCGAGCGTTCGTCGTTATCCAAGCTGACACGACCACGTTCAAATTCAACGGCCCATTGATTTGTTAAATTACCTGTGGAAAATGAGCGCAAAGAGCCCCGTGCTTAAATTCTGAAACCAGTAAACTGTGGTTTTGGATGGTGCTTCGTTACGAAAGGCAGAATGGAGTCGATCGATGCATTGTTGATGAGTTAAGCCACTTTTAAATTTGTAAAAAATCATCGCACGAAAATGTTCACGGGAGATGTGCATAGAAGAAAATTGAATTATTTGTCGATACTAGTTAACTCCGCAACAACCACGCGAGGCACAGGAAGACGATGATGCTACATAAATAGCAAAACTAGTGGGAAATCGTATAGGGTAACGCTACATTGCTATTGGTTACAACGCGAATCTACAGTACATCATATAATGGAGAGAACTATCCTTATGTTTTAAGTAAAAATATATTTTTATTTTAAGTAGATGTGTAAGATTGAATTAGCATTATAATTTATTACAATAACAATAACAATATTGTTCTTTAAATTAAACAATAAAAATGTTTATATGACATCCAAATCACCGTGTTATTTGTGCAAAATAATTTTGTCACATTAAGCAATTTTCTAACAATACCAATTTTAAAACACATTTTTCTTCGTATATAATGCACGTTTAAAATATTCATCCGTGGTCAGGCGCTACAGTAAACAGATAGTTATCCTAGTAATTTGGTATACCTATGTAGTATCTCAATAGCTGATTTATTTGTCTAGTCAATTTTTACTGCACGTAAATAGCATTATAAACTACCAATCTTAATGTATTATAAATGTACCACACTTCAACGAAATACAAATAGACCTAATAATCAATTCAATACATGAGTCTTAAATCCTCCCTTGTACCCGAAAAATTACGATGCGAAACAAGATAATGTGTATATATGTTGAAACAACAACATAGAGGAATAATTCAACGAACTAATGTAATAATACAGTGAAATGGCGTACTATATGTAACTTTCAAAATTTGTTATTACTTTCAGAAAACGCAATTTCATCACGTGCCATATAAATATAACGAAATAACGAGGATAACGAGATCTGGTGAAATTAGTAATTTCCCTGGCAGGCTAATTATAACTGTGGAATTAAATTTTGATTGCTGCGGGAAAAATGTGCAGTAACACAAATTTAGTGCGATACTAATAATATATTTGAAACAATTGACTTTCAGGAGTAATATCGTAGCGGTACTCATAGGTCTATACTGACAGTAGAACACAGATGTAAACACAGTAACATTTTTCTCTTTGTTTAAAAGTTAATTTGTAGTGTATCACTTACAATTAGACAAAAATGACGCAAATGATATTCGGAAAAAATAAACAATGGGGAACCGGAGTATCCCATACCTTCCGTATTTTTTTATAATTCTTTCTTATTTAAAAAAAAATAAAGTGGCTGAGAGAAAGACGATGTTACATAACAAATTTAGATAGTCAAACATTGACGATTCAAAAATGATAATAATGCTAATCATTGATTGATGTATCTAGTGTTATAGGACTCTAGTTTGTAATAAAATTAATATCCCAGGCTTTCTCTTTTAATAAGCAAAAAGTGACTAAAACGTGGGGGCTACTTATTTTTGCAAGTCGAAAACATTGAAAATGAAATTAGATTTTAGACTATGCGAGTTACAGATTTATTTCAATAAAATTTCAAATTATATTCCTTTTTTTACAAATTATTGAATATCTTTCTTATTAACTCTATTTGAATAGATGTGTGGATAGCAGTTTTGACGTTATGAGGTCCCAAAGGAAATAGTTCGAGTTTTCTTAACTTGTTCGTAGAGAAGGTTCCACAATAATATTTAAATTTTAATCGAGAAATTTAGAAACTTGTTTGTCGATAAATTTGTTTATTCCTCTCGATTATTATTAACACTTTCATCCATAGTCCACTACATCAAATTAAACCAAATAACACCCTTCACTACTTCAGAACCATTAAAATTCTCTTCGCTTCCATGGTGAACACGTGCGGTAGTATCAGGTTCATTTGAAACAGGTTGGTTACCATTGGAGAAAGCTCCAATTTTAATTATTGCATACGAACAGCAGTATGCTTGCCCGCATGCGGTATAATTTTGAAATAAAGAAGTACAATTGTGGTTTACGTTAATAATTGTTGTTTCTCCCACCTAAAGTTATTTACGTTACTTTTCTTTTTTTTAACAAAATTCTATCTTACTACATGTGTAGGACGACGATAAAATCTCGATCTGGGAGGAATTGGTGAAAAAAAGGTATAAACATATCAAACAGAGACACTTTCCAATATAAGTAAATTATATCACAATGGATAACTATCATTCTCAATAAATACTATTTTGATAACATTTGAAACAAATAATATATAATCTAGTTGTTAACAATTCATTATAAGTGTTTACTGTGGATACATATCAATGAACAAAACAAGGATAATTACTATGTGTACAATAGTACTATTTACTGCTCCACCATTTTCGAAAAATTTATTATAGATGGAGCAATATATGAATAAGATATTTATTGATAATTAAGTTTTATTATCATTCTTAAATGTTTAATGTTTGATTACCTAAATTTGTTATGCAAAACCATTTTGGATGTATTTTTGATAAATAAAGAAACAAAAAATGTTGGGTATGGAGTACTCCAACCCACGTTGATTTTTTTTTCTGAAAATAATTTACGTTATTCTTGCCACTGTGTAATATACCTCAACTTATCTTAATATTAAAAAAATAAGAAATATGAGGAATACAGGGTAGATCGGTCCCCGTTATTTGTTTTTTTCTGGAAATAATTTGCATGAGATCTAAAAATTGTGCTAACTTTGGGCGCTCTATACCCTGAAATCGGTTCATTCAACTACTAAAATGAGTGGTGTTGTTCTTATACCATGATACTTTTTTAGTTTCTACAGTTTCATCGAATGGCTGGCCTTGCGGGTTGCCGACGTTCCCTTGTGACTGTGTTACTCAATTATTACATGGAAGTTAATTCAGTAGTATCTATTTAAAATATCCTCTCGTTCACTCTTTAAAATTTGAAAACGATTGCACTTCAATCCTTTTCTTCAAATACAGGATTAATAGGAGATATCTAAGGAAAGACCAAAACTACACTATTCATTACCGTCCTTTATCATTATAAACTTTGTACAACATAATAACCTTAGAAGTCACGATCTTAACTTGTTACTATTGCAAATCCTTGTACTATCGTCTGAACAGGAAGGATCATTAACAAACCTTTACTTGCCTGTTTCTTGTAGTATTTATAGTTTCAGAACCCCAGGCTTACGGATGTATGTGCGCCTTTAGTTCGAACCCTAATCGTCTGCTTTAAAGAACAACTAGATAACTAAATTTTGCAGGATACAGATAATTACATGTATATTTGTAACTTAACGTGATAGCATCATTAAATGGTATTGCTTGTTTAATTAGCAAAACATTTTTATTTACCGAATTAGTAGGAAATATAGCAAAGCGTTGAAAATCTAAATCGTCCTACATGTTTCGTGGTACTTGACTGGCTTATAGTATGGGTCCTCTGAACAATCAATGTAAACTGAGCGTCATATCTAGAATATTGCAGTACAAATAACTAACTGTAATTGTAAAAATACAATAACCCATGAGGCGAAGGGGATGTTAACCTCCCATAAATCCAACAAAGGAAGTCTTTTATTTTGTGATTGGCTGCAATCCTCATGTTGTTTCCCGTCTTCTGCCGTTGTCTTAACGTATTTTAGTTCCACATAATAATAAATTTTGCTTTTACCACACAATGTGTTGCGCTAATCAAATTTTGTTCGCATATTTTTATTTTAAGCAGCGTAGTCCATCCGTGATTCACATCTGATACTTTATGTAATTGAAGCATCGGGCCTGGCGAACAATTTTACATAGTTGGCGCTGCAGAATTTCAACTACATGTATTACAGATGGCGTTCTATTTTACCTGATTTAGGCCCATTTTAAATGTTAAATAAAAAATCAATGGCATTAAATATTTACTTTATAACGTACAATATAATATTGGGGTCTACTACTGAAAGCATGTCTACTCACATTTGAAATTATGGTTTTACATATATACATAGTTGTTTATGGTTATAAGATTGCCAAACGATGCCCTCTTCCGCCGATTGTCACCTACGTTCGTTTTATATCCGTGTATTACACATACAGATAAGACATATTGGAAGTGCTACAGTAAGCATGGTAACCGTTAAAACCATATTGAACTTTTTGACGTGTATATTGCGGGAATCTTAAAGGTTATTATTTAATTAAATATATAATATAATTATAAAGGAAACTTTGGTTCTATATTCGGAACAACAGAAGATGATCTTTTTAATTTGATAATCAAAGAATTATAAAATAGAATTGAGGAACTATTATATTTTAGAGGTGATTTGATTTTCGCTAAGGATATCGGACAACATTTTAACTTGAAGAACTAGTGTGATTAGTAACTTAACTTGGCCAGTAGATTCAAATTTTGGAAACACTTAATTAAATAAATTTAAAAACTGCTGTTCAATATAAATTTCATATTTTTTAATTAAACATCGGGATTCCAAAGTGGCATGAGGTAAATTTGGCACTTTGTTTGTTTTTTGGAGAATTGCAAAAATAATCTTAATAAATCTTTTTCTAGAAGTAGTGTATTCATTTAAGTGTGATTACCTTATTGGTATTGTCACTGGTTTGTCTTCCAGTATAAATAAAATTACTAACATAATGAGGGGGACGCGTTGGCAGGTACCAGTTCATTATTATATACAACCCTTAGCTAATTATAGTCCTTGCTGACAAGAATTCAATACGCCCAACTTTACGTCTAAAGAAACGAGCATCAGGGACGGAACGTAAACGTGACGCCAATCGGTTCACTAGCAATAGGAAATCAAATGGCTGGGGCGCAATTTTTGAAATATTAAATATAGCGACGATTATGTGGATTTAAAAAATTACTTTTATCCAGCGTCTATGCCAATTATGTAAAAGTGTACGTTAATGAATATCAGAAGGCGGGTTCTATTAAGAACACATTTAGATTAGATATAATAGATTCTATCATGCAAGAGATTGTAAGGGGATGCGTAGCCAATATAAATAATGTACAAATTATCTACGACTACTTGATTAACAAATCATAAGCATAAGCTTTTCTTTTGTTTATTTAGGATAATTTCCATATTCTACAATTTTTTCCATGGATGACGATTCTGACGATTTTGGGTTGCTATTTTTACCAGGTGATTATAGTACAAAGTAAAGTAGTAGTTTATTATTTATCATATTATCATATGTTCATTATTATTTAGACCCATCAGAAAAGAGCACATTACGGTCTGTTGATTTTTCTTTAGTGTGCCTATTTGCCATAAGAAACAATGTTAATTTTAATCTATCAGCTCGTTTGTAACAAGTCTCCATTAAAATTCATATAAATTAACGCACAAGGTCATTCTTTGTTTTGAAACTGATATAGAATCTGTTAGGAGGGAAGAACGAAACACATAACTAAGGAAATTTCATAATATTATGACATGGTGGCCCTAGTTCAGTTACCTACTACCAGGTGGCTCTCCCAAGACGACGGTAAGATGGCGGTGCCAACGTATACCCAATATACGCGATGGATAACCAGTTTTGGAAGGCCTTGTATATGCGTGTTATATCGTCTACTACTCTAGAAGTCTTAGATAATTCAAATGTTTAGGTTTAATAATACATGTAGGTTAGCATATTAGCAAGTCTATCGACACAGTTCCTTGTGGGACAGTCTGTATACAATGCTCCATTTAAAAAATCAAACTTGTATCATACGTAGCAGAAACTGAACATCCTGTATGCTTTTTATACTATTATGTATATCGCTCATCTAAAATCTTGCCAACAAACAATAAAAGGAAGTTTAGAAAAGATTTGGCTCTCATCGCATATCAAGAGGACGGTTATAAGTTTGCGCGCTTACCAAAATAGATTCAGACAGATAAAATGTACTTTTTACAATACGATCGACCCAGACAGTATATCTATATTATCTTCCAAACTTTCGTGACAATATCGTCGAAAGCCTGCTATCCTCAGAAAGGGTATTTTACAGTTATACATTTACACTCCTACCTATGTTTGACAACCAGAAATTTACTTTATACCTTATTTGTCGAGTAAGTTCTCCGGGGAAATAAAAAAAGAAGTGTAGTGCTGTCACAAGGTTTACTCTTCAAGAGGAAATGTTTCAGCAATGGAAAAAAATGAGAACTAGACCATTGAATTCAATGGAAATTTAAAAGTTAGAACACAACGTTAGCGAGTTTGCTCCAAGCGACAGTTTGAGTGTTGTCTAGCCAAACAATGTGATGAATATTTATTATATCGAACTTTATAAACAGGTTATTGAAGTTGGAACTTTTAACGTGTTGGTGTCTATATTCCTCCTTGTTTGATTTTGTCTAAGAGTTGCGATTTGCGACGTTGTAATGCATTTGAAGCCTTTAAGTACTTCGAGCACTGTTAAAAATTCTTCAATCGCTGATAAAAGTGGTTGAAGTGCTTTGAAAAGTGGTTCAAGCAAAAGTAACTGAAGTACTAAAAATAGTGTTTCAGTTATTTTACAAGTGCTTCGGTTATCTTAAACGTGCTTTCAAAATTACTTTCAAAGTAAACTTCAAAAATATTTTAAAGCCTTTAAAGTATCCAAAGAAAATATTTGAAATGTCAAGTGCCAGATACCTTCTTTTAAAATTGATTAAAACGCTGTGCCTAAAGCTTTGAATGTGCTTCAAGAAAGTCTTTTACCCAGTTCTCTGTTATTGGAGCCAAGTCCTCGTGTCGGTAGCGTGTCGTGGGGACCAAATCTTCGTTCCCCCCTCCTCGTTTCATGCGGTCTGCAAGCGCCTTATCTGCGCCATTGTTTATATTATTTATTTATTTTTAATTCTAATACCTAAAATGTGCAACGTTTTTGCACTCCTTGGATTTGTTGTTGTCGACCTTGACTAATTAGCCCTTAGCGGCCTGGTGGTTTCCTGGGCTGACCACCTTCCCAAAATTTTTATTTCACAGCTAGTTGTGTTTTAGAATTGACACCGTGTAAAATATTTCTATATTAGAAATCAATCGTCCAAAATTGTTACCATAATCTATGTTCATTTTTATAAAATAAACTCTAATGTGACACCTAAGTATTTACTTTCAAAAAAAGTAATTTGAATCACAAAGAGTTAAACATGTAGAATACACGATAACAGCATAGTTAAAATGCCACAGTACACAAAGGGACTCTGGTAGAATTGTTAAATATGTGTTGCTTCGAAAACGCCGACCTTATCACATTCACTGGATGCGATTTTGGTAGATTTAACATATGCTTATAAATATGACTTGAGAAGATCTGTTTTGTTAATATCGTTTGACAAAAGTGATTCATAAATAATGTGAATAATTCTTATATGCTTCGGTTCAATTAATATGGCAAACATGATAAATATACGGACGTTAAAAAATTGAATACGTCCTTAAGCAGTTATTTTTAGTAGTTTGTAAAAAAGCCATTGAGGTAAACGGACTACATACAATGTGTAGAAATTATATAACCAAAATATGTTACTGCTACTGAGATTTTCTAGATTATATTATTACTTTACCAATACCTTTTTGATGTATTATCTCCTGGTAAAGAATAAATAATTGAACTAGCAATACAGCTTTATGTAGATAAATTCACTAGATTAATATATTAAAATTGCTCCACTATATCATGCACTTGCTAGGGGGCATACTATAACATTACCTACTTATTGGCTGTTATTGTTACAGGATTTGTGCCTGAGGTATGTAGTATGATGGCTTAAATATATCGCATTTTACAGTTAATAGTTTTTAACAGATGTGCTCTTGCTTATTACAAAAGTAAAGTGGTTAGTTTGCAATATGCAATACTCAGCCGGTGAGATATTTTTCCAGAGAAACGGTTTTACAACGTATTAACCGGTTGCATATGTTTTCGAAATTATTTTTGTCACAGCGGGGAGATTGTAGGTGAAAGAATGCCGATGCGATAATTTGGATTTGGAAACTAAGAATTGCACCATGCAAAATATTGCACGTTTAAAAACGGGTTCGTACGTTCTTGACTGCTCTTTCTGCTGTGGTATGCGACATTGTTATGTATACATTTTGTTACACCCAATACGGGGGGTGACAACTCAGTGAAGACGGGGTGGGCTAAGTTTCTCTTAACCTATGCATAACAAAATAATAGTTTCGGGCGCCTGGTAATTCCTAACAAAAAGTCCTAGTTTTGTATAATATCTGCTAACGATTTTATGCGGGTTTGTTGAGAAAAACTCTTATTTAAAAAACGGCTTTTCCGTAACTGTTTCACTTAATAGTTAAATAGCACTGGTCTTCAGTTGGAACGGATACAGTTGAAGTTCTAAAAAGTTATATCTTGTCAATTTACTTTATTTTCTCAATTAAGTCAGTAACGGTGGTCTGTGGTTCAAGAGAGTCCATTGTTGACTGGACAGAATTGAGTGTTATGCTTTCGAGTCCAACTGAAATTCAATTTTCGTGTGTTCTGGAACACTCCCGAATCAAGATTAATACGTGAGCGAATAACAATTTATACACTAAAACTTGCCAAGACTTTCGCACCCTTTATTGTATTATTCTTATATAATAAAGGGTGTGTGCAAAGTGTTCTTCAGCTTTGTTAGTATCACCCTTTCGCCGTGATGGCTGAAGCGCAGTCAGTTCTTCCTCAACATGTTACTGGTGATTTAGGAGTGTACTAGACCCAATGGGGCCGCTGGACCGTCATCGCAAGTTAGGAAAATTAATTCTGCAACTTTGTTAGCGTAAAGTAACTTAACTGCCCTTCTGTTGTCATTTTTAAATGAATTATGTTACGCTTCCAAGAAGCAATCGCCTTTATCAGAGAAGAACTCTAACTTAGAATTAAACTACATACATTTAACGTAATGGACTGTTTCAAATATGTGAGGACTATTTTGGTGGCTGGTTGAGAATGGTGAAGTTAATAATTACTCGGTTCCTAATTTCACATATATTGATAATAAGTTTATTATTTACAACTGAATCACTAATGATAATAGCTAGCAATTGGAGATGAGTATGCAAATTTTGCTATAGGCGCTGTAGGGGTAGCGTAGGCTAGTGAAAGACCAGCTTGGGGGACTAGTTGAGACGTAGCACCTACTTTAGCGGCGTATGATGCTGGCGCAAGAGCTTTGGCAACAACTGGAGTTGCAGCAACTAGTGGTTCTTTGTTCACAATGGCGTTGAATCCATTGACAGAATCAGCTGTGTATTGGACAATTCGTCTGGTGCCATCGGGTTCAACGAGCGAGTAAGATCCCTGGACTATGTCACCATCACGGGTTTCTTGTTGTTGTTTGTTGTCGCCTGTAACTCCGTCTTGTACATCATATGCGAAGGAGTACTGTGGATGCGGATCGTACTCCTCTTGAACTACAGCTTTGGCTACTGGAGCTACTGCTAGTGGAGATGCAAATTTCGCAAGTTGTGTAGAGTAGGCAAGAGGCGTAGCAACCTTAGCAATTGGACCTGAATAAGGTAGGGGTGCAGAAATCGGGGCAGAATAAGAATAAGCTGTTGCAAGAGGTGATCCAATTACTCCAGCTTTAACTACGGATACGATAGCAGCGAATGCAAAAATCTATAACAAGGGTAATAAAATAGACATATTTATATTTAATCAACATCCCTAATATTTAGACTTACCTTGAAGAACATTTTTGGTATTTCATTTAACATCCCGTCTACGTATGTAATCTGATAACATTCTGTATCGTGATTCATTTTATAGTGGCTTTTCTCAGCTAAAAGAAGGTATTTGGTGATGTCGAAAATCACTGTCACGCCTTAATTAAAGCCGTTTTACAAGTCGTTGTTACAGTTTGGGTTTTAACGGCACCTTGAAAGTTCGTATGTAGTTATGTAAGTAAATATGTATGCGCATGTAAGTTCAACTGTATGTAATATTATAAACAGACAATATTTTAGATTCGTAATATACATATATACAAACTAATATCCTAAGTGTATACAAAACACATTTATTCGTTCTAATGCTTTCACCAAGAAACTAAATGTAAATTGAAGTATCTTTAAAAGCAGTATATTTTCTTTTCTTGTGCATCAAAAATTTTGAGAAAACAGTACACCGATAATACATACAATTATTATTTTATTACAGTCTTTACATTAAATGTATTTAAATTTATAGTAAAACTTAATTGTCATAATCTTATAAAGATTTATATTTCTTATACATGTAACACGTATGTATAAAAATTCCGCAATGGGTTTGACAACACTCCAACATAATTCCTTGCAGTTTTAATTGACGTGGTGTGATCATTGTGGCCTAATAATCAAAAGCGCGTGCATTTTTCTCTACAGCATAGAGGTGAGCTTGTGGGTCAAACTCAAGCTTACACACACTGTGTACATGAGCCCAAATGAAACTAATACACCCCTTCTTGGTTCTCAATGCATGTGTGAAGTCTTTTCACCACACAGGCCAGAGCTCGTTAACACATTTCCATATGTATAGAGCGGACAATCGTTGTTATGTGTTCTTTAAGGTCATTATTGGCAGTAGATCCCGTAGCATACACGGCCAGAAATCACAAGGAGTCAAGTCTGGTGACCGCGCTGGACAAGCGAAAGGTCCAGCTCTTCCAATCCAACGTTTAGCAAACGTTTCATTCATGCAATGACGAACCGTTTAAAAATAATGTGGTGGTGCACCATCTTGCTGAAAGTAACCAAATGTTATGGTACGGAGGGGAAGATTGTCTACAAAAGAATTCTGCAACATACCTCGATAAGAATCTCCCATTACAGTCTGATCATCAAAAAAATATGGACCAAGTACTCCAAACATCGAAATACCACACCATACCTTAAGTTTCGGAGGGGATCGAGTGTGCTGTCTAAGTTCATAGGAATTGTCTGTACTCCAAATGACAATTGTGCTTATTTACGTTACCGCTGGTATGAAATGTGGCTTCATCCAATATAAAGAACATAACTTTAGGGTTTATGTCCGTCATTTTTATCCGATTAGAAAGAGCCAGTATAATTTGTATGTGGTTCGGCTTCATTCCCAGATCGAGGTGGAGAATTCCTAAAACAGTTGTCCGCGCGATTCCGGTTTCCAATGTTAATCCCGTACTTGACTTTCTTGGGCTCCTAATCATTGTGCCTTGAACAATTTTCCGAATACTTTTGGAACATCCACTGTTTCTTTTACAGTCATTGCCCACAGATCCCGTGTGTACAAATTTCTTATGCAGTCGAGGGATATTTAAACGGTTTGGCGGATCCTTCTGAAACAATTACTGCCTCTTTTTTCTAACTACTGAGGGGACCCAAACACTTCCGTCCAAGCTGTTACCTTCCTTCTCTCCTCCAAAGTAAATCGGGTGGCCATACTTAGTCTGCAACAATAGAGAATTAAAAATTATGTTGTACCATGTGACTGGTAACATCTTTTTGGACAACTCTGTATAATACAGTAAAGATTACAGTAACAACTAGGTGCTGCAGACGTCACGAGTGATGGCGAGAGGTAGGAGTAAGTTCGCGTAGCAGTAGATACGTATTCCACCTACTGCTTCGCTCTACATAAGACTTCACTATACTATTGGCGTTTAATTTAATTTAATTTAAAGCATTTAATAATGCAACGTTAATATTTAATAAAATGCTTTTATGAGAATAGGAAATCTGCTGACAATATGTTTACTATTTATAATTTGTTCGTGGAAGGTATGAACGTTACCGCAGCAAAATACAATTCTTATAACGATATTTTAATGATATAATAAGCATTTAACAAATCCCAACAACAGTTACGGTGCACAGAATCCTCTTACCTGTTCATTTTAAAGAAAATTTAAGATGATGATAATAAAGGAGGAATATTATTTAATCGGTTTATTAAACTTAAACATTATAACATACAATATACGAAAACAAAATAATTAAAAAAAAGTTAGCCGTTAAGAAATAAATTAAATTTAGATCTCGGCACTAAAATAGTCGTTGTTACTACTACTGTCATTATTTACATTAATAATTAAGTTTTCAGTCGTTTCATCAACTAAAGTTTCTGATTATAAATATTTATTTTCAATATCGACTGTGTTTGCAGTGTTGTTCCGAATCTTGCTGTGACATTTTTTGAAATTCTTCTTCTGTTAATTTATGTATATCTTCCATCTTAAAAGTGACACTTCTTGCTGCGACATTAACCTTCACCGTAGCCCAGATTAGTTGCATACGGTTCACGTCCAGATGATATGTCGGAAGCCTCAAAACTGTGTGTCCTTTGCGCGCTAAAATTTCATCGGATTTGTAACTTATATATCGATGTTTATTTTGTTTAATTATTTGATACAACTGTGGCTTTAACATTGTGGTACAGGGAATATTTTTTGCGTTACCAATCTATCATTTCAGCTTTTTTCTAGATGAGTCTGGATCCTTTGAAAATCTTTTTAAAGAGACCTCGCACTTCCATCGCCCCACATTTGCATTGTGTATGACCACTATGAAGTATGTCTCATCTATATAAACAATGGATCGACTGTGGTCGCGATAATATTTAACTTTTTGTAAGTAATCAATTCGTAATGCTCGTATATCGACTCGTTCTATTAATACTCTTCCATTATTCGGTACGCATTCAAAATTAAATCCCAAATCCGTTAAAATTCTGTATCCGATCCTTTCCATTTTAATTGCCGTTCTGCCGTAGTGCCGATACCGTAACGCGTTGTTCATCTGATCGATGAAAGTTATATATCATACTCCGCACCATTCTTAAGTGGTATTCTGTTAAGCTACTGACATTCTTTTGCCTCGGTCTCTTCTTACCTGGACTTGTAAATTTTATTTCACCTGGATTTGTCGCCATATGTCCTTCTTGAACAAGTCTTTCTGTTGTTCGCACCGGTACACTGGTTGCTTCAGACACCAACTGTTGTTTCACTTGCGCTTACTGATGTGCTTTTACTTTTAGAAAATTAATTATATACATTAAAAACTACTTCGCGCGTTTAAGCGTGTATCACTTTATGCTCCCATAACAGAGACATTTTGGGACGCCATAGGTAAATAGTCAGAACGTATTATTCCAGCAAGCCTGTAAAAACGTTTTCTACTCCTCGCCATCACTCGTGGCGACTGCAATACGTTCAAATTTGCCGATTGTGCTATGCATTTTATAATTAAATAGGTATATGCAGGCAAAATATGTTTTAGTTAAGCACAATGAAACTTATATTCATGGTAACTGTCTTAAAGGAAGCAA
>LR736918.1:280575-290685 GCA_902654985.2 Oryctes borbonicus | reverse complement strand
GAAATTCAAAGATCCCCATTGAAAGGGGCTTTCCTTTCCTTACGTAGTTATTGATAATGACTACGTAAGGAATATGAGCCTAAATTAATAACTTATTCATTTAGACTTAAGAGGCCTGTATACAGTTTAAACATTTTGAAAGTCGGTTTCGATTGATTATTATTTTGTTATTTGCTATATTTTTTAAAAATACAAGTTTAACATCAATGTCAATTCATTGCTCTTCCAAAACAATTTAAATTTTGAAAACCATTACTTATTCATTACAATAAATTATATGCAATAATTGCGCTTGTTTGCACGTTTTTAGATGCACAAGTCAATTGATGCAAATTATTTTCTAACATGTAAATGCACCTCTAGGTTTCTAAATATTTTTAAATTCTTTACAGTTCTTCACTTATATGATAAATGGAGGGGTAAAACCAAAAGATCCGTTTTTACAAATATTTTTAATAAATACTAGAAATATTGTAAACACTAAATTTCTTTTTTTGAGTTTGTTAATGCTGGTAGTTTTATATAAATACCCTCTGTAAATTTAAAATACTTGAAGTAAAGTTAAGTCAACGGTTACCAATATTTTTTCCTTTTTTTTTTTCGCTGAATGCATTTGTGTAGTATCAGATCCTTTGCGAGGAATTTCAGTGAATATTCAACGTAATTCAATAATCGCGAAACGCAATTGAGACCATCAACTAATGCTAATTGATTGAAGTAATTGCGGGCTTTACAATTTGATACAACATTAATGAGGTTTAATCACCTCGTTATATCACCATCTGCTGATACAAAATTATACGGTCTCCGATTAAGAAAGCCATGTAATATTATTTGTGGAAGCTCTAGTAATTCTAAGTAAACAGCTAACTTGTATGGCAAAACTTTATTTTAAGTGCAGTATCCTTAGAAATGGAATAATAGATAGTATTAACAGAAGCATGTTTGTTATATATAACACTTATTCTAAAAAATAAAAGTAATAAAAGAAGTTTTTATTACTCTTAGTTAAATAAAAATATAAATGCAAACGGAATTTATTGTATTTAAAATATATAGAAAATTGAAAGCAAATATTGCGAGATATAGTAATATTCTTTCTTTAGTATTAATTAGTATTAATACCTATTTGCAAAATTTTACATTTGCAATTAGTACAGTGACAACACTCTAATGGGGTCGCTTTCTGATAATCTAATTGCGCATGCGTTCAAAGATACTTTCGAAAATTTCAGCCATGTTGAATGTTCAGTTGTTGCGAAACAGTCGTTTGTCTCAGTCGTTGTTTGTATTTCTGTAAAAATGGAAAAAAGCGAATATCCAGCCATCATTAAATTCTTACATTTCAAAGGTAATATGCCTACACAAATTAAAGTTGAAATGAACGCTGTTTACAGCGACTCTACACCATCATTTACCACAATTACATTTTGGGCATCTAAATTTAAGCCTGATCCTACCAGCCTGACTGACGATGAAGATACGGTACAACCAAAAACTGTACTAGTACCGATAACATTCGGAAAAGTGCTACACAACGGAGGCTGTAGGCATTAGGAAGGAATGTGTTTGTCATATACTAACTGAAGGTTTTGGCATGAAAAAGCTAAGCACGGATTGGCTGCCAACTTGTTCACTCGGGATTATGGCCCTGTCGAAGCAATTTAAGCAAAATAAGCCGAAGTGATGATGTCAATAAATAATTGTAGATGAAATTTGGATGCACCAGTACTTTCCTGAAGCCAAAGTAAAACACCGGACTGCGAAAGGTGAATCAGCGAAGATTGTTCCATTGGCCAGTAAAGTGGTCGTGAAGTCGTGTTGGTCGACTATCTTAAAAAAGAAGAACAATAACGTTGGCATATCATTATCTGACAAGTTGAAGGCAGAAATAGCGGAAAAGCAACCGCATTTGAAAAAAAAGTTTTGTTCCATCAAGACAACCATCGCATACTTTAATGGTCGTCATGGCAAAAATTCACGAATTAATACGCATCTATCTGGCAACCAGCAACGTTTTTCTGTTTCGTAGGCTTCAAATTTCGTTCAGAGGACATAAATTTTCGTCGAGTGAGAAGGTCATCACATTCCTTAACGCCTATTTTGCAGAACAAAGATGCCAAGTACTATACGGATTAAAAAGATGGAATCATCGTGGAAAAGTGTGTAGACTTACAAGGAGGGTGTGTTGAAAAATGAAACTGAATTTGATAAAAAAAATTGTTTCTGTGTTAGGCTGGAAACTTCAAACTATCCAACTAAATTCAATATATTGAATACTGCTTGTGATTACTTCACTTAAGCATTGCTTCTGTTCAAATATACATACATATATAAGAGCATAGGGTAGTTTTAAATGAGATACACGTATACCTTCTATCTGCCACTGTTAGTTTTTAATATAAAATAGATCTGTTTTCTATTGAAAATGTGACATTATTCTGCCAAAAATAATGGAGGTAGGTCAACAGCAGCGCTCCAATAGACAGGGAAATATAAAATCTGCATACAAATATGAAAACCTGGTTATATGGACACATATATTTCCGACCCTTTTTTTTATTAATTCTATCTACGATACTAATCCAATTAACCTAATAACCACGAAAGGTTGTAAAATTTAATATTTCGCCCAATGCTGGTATCATAAAATTATATTTGAAAGGTCAAACATCGCCAAATTAAAACTTTGCAAATTAAAGAAAATACTTTTTTTTCGGCATACCGGTAATTTGGTAGCAAAACTTTACTTATTTAACTTTACTTAACTTATTAACTTTTTGTTACATTTCCAGAATGTGCAATTGTAAAAAGTATCTTTTTATACTTATACCACAATCGGCAACTTCACACGAAATCCTATTTTAAGCACTAGTGGGTGAAGTAAAGCTGGTACTTACTGAATGTAACAGAAATAAAAAAAGTTACTAAACTAAATATATAACACATAAGTGTGCTGCATTGCTGACTTGTTATGAAGCAGAAAGACATTTAAATAGTTGTTATGTTGTACTTTTAAGGTAACTCGGGTAAAAACATCGATGTTGCATAAATTGTGACCGATCGTGATTATGGAGATTGGTTAAGATTCACAGTACTATTAGATATATCTTTCATAACTTATTCCTGAGATGTTGGAGAAATTAAAAATTGACTCGACACTCCTGGCTGTGTCAATTTCTTGGCCAATTCAAGTTTACTATCGAGCGAATCTTTTACATATCTTTCTACCGCATAGATGAGTTCCGTCCACCATGTCTTCTAATTGCAAACAAATTGGTTCCTTTGTTGCTGAACTCCTTCGGAAGCAATGGTCTCTATAGTTGCTTGTGCTATCACCATTGGAATTTTAGCAATTGTAAAGGTACGGTTGCTGCCTGTTTTTGTTTGTTTTTGTAATAATACGTGCACTCAAGCATCCATGATTCGCAATGCATATTTTATCTTTATTATTATTTGTACAAGAATAAAGATATTTCTTATTATTATTATATTCGTAGTACCGTAACAAATTGCTTTCTGCACTTCTATTTCTGAAAGACCCATGCTGTTGCGGTATTGTAATATTTTTTATAGAGTTAAACAGTATTTTATAGATTAGCTTTTCCAAAATTTTTTACAAAGATGATAGTACGGAAATAGTATTTAGTTAATATATTGAGATAATAAATAGGTCCAATGTTACAGTATGCTGATGGCATATTTCCATAATTTTACATATCCCACAATAAGAAAGGGAATTGCATATTTAAGACATTTACTATTACTGTTGCTATTATTATTATTATTATTTTATTTCTTGTTAGTTAATAATCTGTTCTTTTCCTCAGTACTTATTAGAAATTACAAGTAGTTATTTTGGTGATCACACACGTATTCGAAACAATTTTGTTCTACACGAAAGAAGAACATTTCATACCTGCATACCAGAAGCAACCAAACAATTTAGGAATGTTTTTCTAAGCACGAGTTAGTTGTGAACCTAATTCCGATTATGTTTGGATGTGCTGGTGAGACTTAGGTGCATAATATGTACAAAATTAGTAAGAATTGCTCTTGTGAATATTAAGGTAACCATCCGAGAACCGTTTCGCCTGAGTATGTCTGCAGTTGAGTATGAAAGGCTATATAATTTTAAACTTCTATTTATCAGACACTTTTGCAGCTATTTAAGTACTTGTGAATGTGACGAAACTATACTGTTGTTTAGTAACCGGCATTACTTTTGTATCCGTCTTCCGTTTTCATACTATCTTTGTATATTGCTTCATCTATCGTTTAACAGAAATAAAACAATATCTTGCTTTTGACCTTTTTATTAACAATTAATTAGAAAAATAGATTACCAGACGGTTTCAAGAGGAACAGCATATGTGCTGTGGGCTAACGGTGCAGTGTGAGCAGCTGTGTAAGGAATTGCAGATGGAGCAGCGGCAAAAGTAGCAATAGGTGTTACATGAGCAGCATAAGATGCTACTGCTGGAACAGCAGAGTAAGCAGCAATAGCTGGAACAGGTCCGAATCCTGCAACAGTGGTGCTGTAGGAAGAGACGGCTGGTACTGAATAAGCAGTGTTAGCCACAAGTGGTGTAGGAGCAGCGGGTACTGGTGCAGCAACTTTAGTGATGGTTGGGGCCGCTACTTTGGCAACGATTGGTGCGACGGCTGCTGTTTTACTGACGACAGCGTTGAAACCATTGATTGGGTCGGAGGCGTAGTCTACAGTGCGTTTGGATCCATCAGATTCGATTAAGGAATACTGTCCGGATACGTGATCTCCATGACGTGTTTCGGTTTTGCTCTTAGAATCCCCTGTCAACGCGTCATGAACTCCATAGGAGTAGGTATATTGTGGATTGTGATCGTATTCGGCATCAACTGAAGTTTTAGTTAGTACCGGGGTTGAATAAGCTAATGCGTGGAGTGGAGCAACACTAGCGCTAGCTACATTTAAGCAGGCGGCCAAAAGAACAAACTGCAAAGAAGTAAAGCATGATATATAAATTCCATTGAAGTTAAAGTTTATTAAACTACACAAATCCAGCGTAATAGTACTTGCCTTGTTTGCCATTTTGATATCTATTATCCATTTCCTTCTAATTGTGTTTCCTCATTCAAATATGATTTTCTCAGATAAAAAGCAATCAAAAGCGTTAATTACCTATCATTTCTAGGATTTACTTTTTACTTTATACAGCGTAGTCTACACAAAGTACTTTTTCTCGTTTGTAATATTATAAGCTCATTCAGTCATTCGGTTGAAAAAGAGAATCAACGCATCCTCGAAATTGCTGTTCCGGATAGATTAATTAAGTATACCGATCCTTTAGTACTATTTGCCACACTATTCCACAGTTCTTACTATCATCATTATTATATGAATTTTATTGAAAAGACAACATTTCCTTCATGCAAGCAGTTGCCTTTGTAAATACCCATACACAAACACAACTTTATTTTTCTTTTGAGAGGAAGTTACTGCTCTACCTCGAGTAACATGTAAGTTTCCAAACCTACAAACCTATGGTATAATAATAATAATATATTCTTTATTATCATTACACCCATATTACAAAGCATGGCAAAATATGCTATAAATATATATGCATGCGGCGTCAGAAAGCCCCATAGTTCCGTGGCTGTTAAAACATATAAACGCTGCTATGAAATGTTGCTACTATAAATATCTGCACAATAAGAACAGGTAATCGAGCTGTGCAGAACGACGGTAATCAATAAGTAATAATCTGTTCACTGCCACTAGACGATTGCATTAGTCTCCAGTTATGCGTTCTACCTCCAGATTATTTATTTCATTGACTCCCCTTGGTTCCTTCGACATCTTGCTCCATCGTTATTTTTAATTTATTTTGTTCGTTGTATCCTGTAGTTATACTACAAAATAGTTTCCTTTTTAATTATGTCCTAAGTGAAAGTATTCTCTATTACTTTAATTATAATTATTTATATCTATATAATTATAATTGCAGGTTCTATTTCTTTTTATGACCATTCCCTTTTAATTGAGGATGGTTTCTTTGCTTCATTTACGACAGCATTTGGAAATAGTTAATGATCGATAAATAGGATAAAAATTATCAAATAAGATACACGCATTTCATAAAATCTGCAGTGATATCGAGCATGTACAGTAATCGACTAATTGTAATACGGTTGGGAACCACGGTTTGCCATGAATGCTTACCAAGATAGTATGTAACGAATACCATTTACGTATGTGGATTAAATTGGATGTAAGGTGAATTTACGAGCACTGGAATATTGTTATATCACCCTCTTCTTTAATAAGAACACGTAATGGCAAGATGCCTATTTAGTTTTAAGTTTAACACATTTGCAACCAACCATAAATTCCATTGCTTCAGTTACGGATTCCAGCTCTATTCTGAGCGGCAGCTTTTGAAGTTATTTGCGCATTGCTTTGGAAGATACGTAGGTTAGGCTTTTGCAACACTCAACCATTATTCACTAGTTGCTGGTCTATTTTCTAGATGATGAATAACGTATTCTAAGTACATGTAATTGAAATAAATAAAAAAACATGTAACATGCTAACCAAAAATGAACATCAAATATCAAATATAGAATTCCACATATTATTTTAATTTGTATTTAAATTTAATGCTGTGCTAGATCATCTTCTTAATACATCAGTGACACCTACTTTTTGCTGTTTTTCTCTCTATGAATACCTGACGGATAATGTGTTTTGAAATTTAGAACTTATGGTGTGTAGCTACTACAAAAACTTTAATCAGAGGTTTTGTTATCATTTCTCGAAACTCTGATAAACTAACTTTTTGGTTCTTTTTTTTATAAATGTAGTAAGCATTTTACTTTAATTAAAAAGCAATATTTTTTATGTCAACGTTGTTTTTCTCGGACTAGAATAATATGTTATCTGATCGGCCCCATCTATGCCAAACATCAAACCTAAATGTGTTTTAGTCTGCAACACATTTAGGTTTCAATTTTATTTTACATGGCCACCTTTATTTCTGTCTCAACGAAATCAATTTTATGGTTTGTGCTAATCATATGTATAAACGTCCCGCTTGTCGTTGCAGTTACTGCGGAATCCTTTCTTTTACACAATGCTTCTCCTGCATTCAATTTAGTATTTTAAGTTTAACATTTTGAATAAATCACTCATGCGTTGTCAACTTGATTGATCGATAATTATTTAGATCTCGAGCTCGAGTTACCAGGAAGAATAATGTGCTCTCGCCACTGAAGATGTTCGCCGCAGTTGCGAATAAAACATCCGGAAGAAATTCTAATCGACCACAGCTTATGAGCCCGGAAACTACTTTTACATACAACACCGGCCGTGAAAGCTTACATACTTTGATGAGTATTTGCTGTATTTTAGAGTATATATAGATGGTTATAAGCTGTTTCCAATAAATAAACATTTATTGGGATGTCATAATGAATATGCATTAAGCATTATTCAATAGTAAGTAAAACTATTCATGTCTATAGTATTATTCGTTGTTTACTAGTGCACATTACAACGACCATACGTTTTTTTTTAATAATATTAAATAATCGCCAAAATATAAAGAGAAAACAAAACCAAAAGTCTAAACTTAATGTAATCCGTTTTCTTTGCTTATCCTTTTAAACTTTCTTTGCGTGGCACTTACTACATACGAAAATAAAACGACTTTTTATAATTCATTTTTTTTATTTATAATTAACTAAATAAATAAATTACCACACAATTTTAAGAGGGGCAGCATATGTGCTGTGCGCTAAGGGGGCGGCGTGAGCAGCGGTATAGGAAATGGCAGATGGTCCTTGAATGATGGTCTTGCTAATTGGAGCAGTGGCATACGTAGCAACAGGAGCTACGTGAGCGGCGTAAGTTGCTACCGCTGGAATAGCGGAGTAGGTAGCAATAGCTGGTGCAGCAGAGTAAGTAGCTACCTGAGCTACTGCTGGAGCAGCTACTTTAGCAACGATGGGTGCAGCTACAATAGGAGCAGCTACTTTAGCAATGATTTTAGCAACAGCTGGGGTTTTGCTGACGACAGCATTGAAACCGTTAACTTGATCAGCGACGTAGTCAACGGTGCGTTTGGATCCATCGGAATCGATCAGTGAGTATTGACGGGATACGAAATCTCCATGGCGTGATTCGGTTTCGCTTCATCATGTACTCCATAAGAGTAGCTGTATTGTGGGTTGTGGTAGTAGTCGGTATCAACGACAGTTTTCGTCACAAAAGGAGTTGAATAGGCTAATCCATGTAGTGGAGCAACTCTTGCGCTAGCAATCGCTAAGCAAGTTGCGAAGATTACGAACTATAAAATTAATTAGACAATTATTAATTCATAATCCACTTTATAACAACACATTCAATTCACGTGCCACTAAACTTTTGCAAAGCACCCACCTTGAATGCCATTTCGGATTGGTAATTCACTCACTACGTACTCTTAATCGAATGATGTCTTCTGTTTCGTGTTCCTGTATTATATACTGAATTTTTTCCGGATTCTCGCCAATTAGTGTGACCAATGTTAGCAACCACTCCTTTTATGAAGGTCGCAGAATGCGACGCGCAGCGTAAGTAAGGATTTTCGAGAATACAACTGATCGTGACATTGCATGTTTGAGAGGTATCGAATTAATCAAACAACGGGTTCAATACGATCTAGTGGCAACGTTCTGCGAATCGGTAAACGATCGATATAGATATGAGAGGGACTCCACAAATCTAATTTATTAGTATTTCGATCACAGGGAGAGCATATTCTCCAAGGATTTACGTGAATAGTAACTAATTAGAACAGGTCAGTGCTCTATTATGTTATTCCGTTTGTGTGTATGCACAAGGTAGCATATTCCTATATTATTTAGTATTTCGTTTGTGCCCAGATATAATTCCGGCCAAATGAATATACTGCCATTAATTTAGTGTACTTCTACACGGCAAATAGTTTATTTCATGAAGTATATGTCCTCGCACATATAGTTCATGAAAGTTCACATATACCAAGTACAATATCTTAGATTTATCTTTGCTTGTTGGCATAGTGGGTGTAAAATGTGTATTCCGAAACATATATTACTACACATTTTTAATAATTTATATATATATATATATATGTATATATATATATATATATGTTGAATACCTAGAGCGTTTTCTTCAAGTTTTTAAACTGTTAACTGTAAACTGTTTCTTTCACACAAAACCAGCAAAATCACATGGTGGGTACCTTTTCACAAACAAATAGATTTTTACTATAAATACAAATTATATTAACACCGTGAAAAGTTTCTACATACACATTCTTGTAATATTTGACTCTTATGCAACTCTGCAAATAATGTTGGTTTTCAGTGCACAACATTTATTAGTTCGTATAATTCTCCTCTTGTACATAAGCAAACTTTGCAGATATCTTGATAAGTTTCTTCCCCGCATACTTTAATTATTATCTAATTCTATTAGTAGCGGAAATAAAATCAGAAAAGCTCCGTTGAAAGCAAACCGAGATAAAGCAATTCTGAGGCATTTATTTTAATATTTTCTCGGCGAGCTTTGCAAGCGCGCTGTGCTCGAGAAGAAGAAGATTTAGATAAGCGTACTGTTCGCCAATTCAATTCCGTGAATACGGGAACTTGAGCTGGTTTGTATGTCCGTATATTGTACACCTATTCGTAACACATATACGGCGTGACTTGCAAGGTTTCTCTCCATAGCTAGCTGTTCAGGTAACATGCAGAATTATATAGTAGCTGCGAAGAATAATATTACGTGAACCTCGAGGCCTTGTAGTTGCAGCCAATGCACTTAGAATAGTTAATAGAATAGCTTCGGAGCGTATGTTGTAGAGCTAATTTAATTAATTAAGTAGGCCTGTTGGAATATAACGGTCTAGCTTTTTTTTAGTTGCCAACTTTTCGAAACATCGATGCAGGCCAATTGCTCTTTGATTCTACAATGTATTTGCAAGAAATTCAAAATAGCTTAATTATTGCTGGACTCCGAAATCAGTGAATTTATGCATGGAAAGTAATATATACTGTGTGTCTGTAAAAGTTGGCAACAAATTGGAAACTTTTTTATTATAC
>LR736918.1:225854-270575 GCA_902654985.2 Oryctes borbonicus | reverse complement strand
GTATAATAAAAAAGTTTCCAATTTGTTGCCAACTTTTACAGACACACTGTATATTATCTCTGTTTTCTGGAGTAGGATATGTGGAAATAATCAAAAATAGAATTTGCTAATTAGAAAACCATTCCGTAATTTAATATCTTCGCGTTTTGACTGTTTTTTTGGGACGTCCTGTATAACATTTTTTTTTAAATTATGTATAATTATTAATATTTGTGTATTATCGTTAGGAACAGTGACAAGGTAATATGGGCACTATAGCATCTAGGCCACAATGGGTGCATTATATATTGTTAAGACATTTCCCAAAGGAATCGATTTAATGATGACTAGACGTATACGCTCATCACCCAGCATGATCCTTCTAATTGGCATTAACTAGAACTTGCGGAATAGTGTGTTAGACGGTTTCGCCTTCAGATTGACAGCCGCTATACGACAGGTCTTCGACCAATCCCAACAACTATGCGAAGGTCCATTCTGAAGAGTCTCAGATACGTAAAATTAAGTTCAGCGCTAATTTCACACCATCTCTTCTTCCTGTGTCTCTCTTAACCAGTCTGTTTGTCTCTTCATTTTTCATTGTGGCCCTTTGGCTGTATTACGTTGATATTGTTAGATTCTACGTTATTAATTAACTCAATGCTGATACTACTTGCTTGCTGTCGCTGAACAGATTAATGTTTCTGCCTACGATCTTAAAACCAAGCAATGCGTTGTTAGAGTCAGTGCCGAGATTTTCATTAGAAAAACGGTGATCTGCTTACCTAACGGCAAGGGTTCTTTTAAATGTATCTTCTCAAAAGGAACCCTCGCCGGAGTTCCTTTATTGGTTTTTGATCCATCTATAAAGTTTTGACTACGACTGTGTCTATTATGCTAAGCCACCAAGCGATCACGCCATATAGCTATTTATATAATTCATAAATATCTGAAAGTAACTTTGCATAGCTAACGCTTAAGAAGGTATATGAATGTTTAATGCTAAGTTTATAACTGTTAAAATTTTCAGAAAAAAATAATTTCTTAATGGTACATATAAGGCCCGTAATATGTGATATTTTTAACTTACACAAGAGGACTGAATACATAATATATCACATTGCCCAAGCTGCTATATAAATATATGAAACGGAGAATATGTTTTTACACAGAGGCGTGAGTACAACTGCAAAAATTCCAGAAAGATATTTTCAGAGAGACGCCATAATTGTTCAATGTCGTGAATAACTTTGTTTTTATGCTTTAAATATGCTATAACTTCTCACAATCGTTGTCAACATAATTTATTTCCAATTTGAATTTTATTGAATGCTACTAACCACTCAGGCATTATTACTTTTATGGAGTCAAATGTGTGGAATTAGTATGGAGTACCTGATTATGTTTCCATCCGATCTCCTCAAAGAATTTACTACGTGCCACATAATAAACTTCAGTCCGATACGTGCAGTACTAAAGCAAAGTATCCTATCAAGAACTGCAATTGTATTCAGTGGTACCCTTGGTCGTGTGGATTTGGGGAATTCCGGGCGAAATTTTCTTAATATTTACTAATTTATGTCGCCATTGCTCCACCACCGGGTATGGAAAGGCTATCTTGGTGAAGCGGTTTCTTACAATTGCGTCTCTGATAACACTGTTCATTCGCATGGATGGCGAGGTGGCGTTCCTCTCGATTGAGACCTGGGTTCGGTCTAGGGTCTCTCCACACTCTTGGGCAATGAAGGTTGGCTCCAAGGAGGGCCTGGGATAGCGACATTCCCTGCGCCGTTTTGTCTGCACTGGAATATGAAAAAGACAAGAGTCACCTTATTGTGCCATTGGTCCAGGTGGCTACCTTCCAGCAGGAGGCGAAGTTCCTACACGGTTGGTCCGGGGATGGTACACACCCGTCTCCGGATAGCTGGCGATGAATGTGGACTGTGTCCCGTTGTCGCTGAGGACAACTCTTACGAAACCAGCGCTGTTCAGGAATACGACCGCGTTGTTCATGCCAGTTCAAAGCTCGCAAGTACCGATGTAGGCATATCGGCTCGAGAGCCGGACCAGTGGAATCTGTCTCCTTAATTTCGGAGTGTCCGGCTGTCTGATGGTGGTGGAACCTCTACAACATTGTCTCCGTGACCGCCGATGGCACGAGAAGAAGGTACCTGTCACTAACTATATTTGAATAAGTGACTGGTTCCTTTAACAACTGCTCAGTCAAGCGAACGATATTTTTTGATTTCTTTAGTGTAAAACGGAGCAATTCAGAATCAATCTTCTGAATCGTGCTGAATCATTACATTACTCAAATTTTTGGATGCCACCTTGTAATTTCCATGGCCACTCACTGTTGCTAAAATGTCTAATGTATTAGTCTTCTTAAAATGTAAATATTAGACAGCTTTATCCACATTAAAATGCTTTCCAAATTTATTTTTTATCTTTTACAGAGCTTCGGTCAGAATCCAACAAGAATAATATATGCTTTAATTGAATTATCTCCACCAAACAAGCAGTTAAAGCAACGTAATTCCTTGGATTGACTGACATTGTAAACAGCAATGCTGATTAGGGCATGTACGTGGTTGTTATTGTAAAACGGAAATTTACTCATTTCCTTAGTGTATGCATCCAATAAACTGATTGGTTTGGATTGAATGCCGCGATGATTCCATTTTGATGCATATAAAGTGTCCGATACTATCGTGCAATGCACGGTGAGGTCCTAAAGTATTCATGCCCCAAAAGTAACTATAACAACAACGAATAACAAATTATTTTTGTTATTCGTTGTTATTATATCTTTTTTCGGATTTTTCATATTCTTGCTTGAAATTTAAACAAACTCACCATAATTGATGAATCGCAGTGAAGTTCAATGTATCAAAGAAATGATTATAGGTAAAAATAAAAGAAAATAATTAAAATTGAATTAAAATATGAAAAATGCAGGATATAATATAAATAAATAACTAGAATATTTTACATTTAAAATGTAAACTTGCAAGTTCAACAATTGTTGCTTAGCAACGCTTAGTTGAAATAGCCGAACTCGTCTGACAGGGCACGAACGTTGCTTTAGAAGACGCCTCTCCTCGAATTCGATTAACGCTGAACGCTAGACACTGGTGGCCTCTAGATATTATTTAGTGCTACTTCATTACTTTGTTATTCTTATCACTATTACAGTAGAAAAATTGGAGAGTCCGCAGAGATTCGTAAACATCCTGAGAATGTCAATAAAGGTACTCGCAGACATATGGAAGCTCATCATCTGCAACGACCGATCCTCGCCTGACACTGACTGCGACATCCAGCCAATCAGCAACATGCCCTGCCCACCACCAATATTTTCGCCTACGGCATGACTCATATGTTGAGTAAACGTGATCAATTTCAATTGCTTTCCGCTTAGTTAGTTTCACATATAGCGTGGTTTACACGTTCACGCTTGATACCATATGATTGTGGGTGAAACTTCGGCTTTTGAATTACTTACCTTAGCACGGTCTAAACTCGTTTAGTTTTAATTGACTCTCGCCGCGGAAGTCTACATTATGTCTTATATGTATTACTATAATCTTTTTTATTATGAAGCATTGTATGCACTAAGCATGTGACCTCGATTGTTCTGTATACTGTACATACAAGTTATAATTTTTTTATTAAGAAAAAAATAGAACACGATGCATTTTGTCTAAAACGCTAGCTTCTATCATTCAAAAGATAATAAAATGCGATATCCCATTCATTCAAGACTGCCCGAAATCTTGACCAACCTAAACAAAAACTGTAGCATTCACTTACCTTTAAAGCATACGCAATTTCAGGCTGATTTTTAGTTTGTAAGCCCTAATTGTTTTACAATGTGAATTGAGTTGCATTATGCGTTTTTTCTGTAATGTTTTTATATTGTAATTACTTTATTCTTATTATACGTACTTACTATTGACGATTCACCTCTGGACTTGTCCAGGAAGTTATCCTTAAATACGCAAATAAAATAAGTAATATAGGGAGTGGAGTAAATTTAGGACCTCGCTGTGTTCATATGTGTTTCAACTCTTCAGCTCTGTATTGTACCTAAAGGTGCTCTTACTTCAAGCAACGGTATAAACAATGTAAATCAGCGACCCGCGTTCAATACTTAATTATTGGGCTAATCGCATACAAGCAACAGGCTTTATTATTTTTTTGATTCACACTAGAACACCCCCGGTCATTCAAATAATTCAGAAACAAGAATATGTACAGCCTTCTAACGAAAAATATATAGCTATTTTCTATTTCCATGTAATAAACATGCATATACTATAAAGTTGCCAAGAGTTCAAACTCTCCTGAGATCAGAACAAACCAACTCCATATAAGTTTGTGACGTATCTAATTTAATGTCTATCACAACTTCTACTTAGAACTTCCACAACGGGGTCATTATTTTCCGCTGCTGCATCATCCAGTCTGGGAAAAGATTTTGCCCCTGTGAGGATGTTAGGTACAGTAAACTATACAGATTAACGCCTAAAATTACGTGCGCAGACCATGCATGGGAATGCACAACTTAAATATTTAGCAGCAACTAATATAAATTCATTACGTAAACTAAACCAAGATTGTAGGAAATGCATTTAAATAACACGTTGCACCTGTTGGGCAACATTGGAACATCACGTATTTTAGTGTTGTCTATATCGAAGAACTCCCACGTTTTGTAATACATATGTTGGTATAAAGGTGAGCACGTGGTACTCTCTATCGCTGTTAGGTTAATTGAGCTAAGTTCAATTTAGTTAGTAGTAAGCAGTATAGAAGATGCGAATAAGGAACAATGAAAACCGTAAACAGTTGTGAAACTGTTTATTATGGATTATTTACTGAGAAACGATTGAACTATCACAACAGGTTATAAGCCCAGAGTAATGCGAAGTACAAAATGCAGGTCGAAAGTTAAAAATATAGTAAGGCATAAAAAGTAACAGCAACGTAGCGTTCAGTATAAATATAACGCAAAGTTGTCTTCGGTTGAGTGGAACTAATTTCTTAAAATGGAAATTCAGAGTTGTTCGCTGAATCAAATGAAACTAAAGAATGTAACAGAAGTGCTGAATTTTATAGTTTAACAAAAGAAGAAAAGAAGAAATTTAGTGAGACACCAAAACAAAATCAATTATCGTGCGTTACGGATAAACATTATATTAAAGATTCGAAGACGGGCTATGGAATTATTGCGAATTTGAAGAAGGTTTTTGAAAAAAAAAAACAGTTTTATCAAAACTATACATAGAAATAAACAACTTCTGCTATTAAAATACAATGATGATAGTGAGTTGCAAGATCACTTTACTAAATTTTAATCAACTGATGGAAGAATTAGAGTTTGTTGGATGAATAGAACAAGGTGTATCATTTTCTGTTGATAATGTTTGACAATTGTCAGACTGTAATAAATGCTTTAGAGACTACCACGACATCGTTAACCATGCAATTTATAAAAACTAGGTTATTAAATTAGCAAAAGTCAGAGAAAAGCTAGAAAGAGCTAGAAGAAGAAGAAAGAAGCAGCAGCAATCACGATGAGCATCAATTACATAGCGAAGATGATACATAAAACTTCGAAGAGATAAATGCTGAGTGCTGAAAACAGAATACAAGCTGCTAAACTACAAAAATGAAATACTCGCATTCCGAAACACCTAGAAGATTTTGACTTATACGGAAAAAGACCCAACTACATATAGGGAATCAATAGAGAGTCAAAATTGAGGAGAAACTATTGAGAAGGAGCACATAAAATGTTTAAAATTCGGAAAGTAATAATCTGCCAGGGATATCTAAAGCAAAGAAATAAAGTAGGTCTTCCTAAACAAAATGAACTAAAGAAAACCTGATATCTAATCAATGGATACCAATGAGACTGTCAAAAGAATATTTATGCGCCAAATGCCTACAGAATGGCCACCGAATATGAGGCATTTGCTTCATGCAGAACTACTACGCATTGCTAGTTTGCACAAAGGAGTTTGAAGGTAAACAGTTGAAGTGTTTGATGCTGTAAAATTACCAAATCACAAGGTGTTCAAAACATATTTAAATTAGAGTATTTTACAAGGGACGTAGTTACTACGAGAATGATAAATATAGACTGTGTAGAAGCTAAAAATAATGTTGATTAAATTAATGTGTTCAGGCGAAGTAAAAATTTATGGATCTATACAATTCCAAACTTGCTAGAACGGAAAATGTATTCCAATACTTATTTGTACAGACTTGAGATTAGAGGCGGGTGTTAAATAACATTTGAATATCGCGTAATGTGTTAACATCTATATCGAAGAACTCGTACTATATAGTACACACTTTTGTATAAGAGTGAGCGCGAGGTATTACCGTTGTTAAGTCGGTTGAGTTGTGGTTAAGTTCAAGTTAATTAGTAGTAGGTAGTGTAGAGGAAGGGATGTCATTAACGAATAATAAAAACAGGAACCGGAACTTGTCTATTATTTACAAACGAAGTAATTGTAGAATTGCAACAGCACCGAATGCTATTAACGCAACGAGATTCATATTAACATTTCATATACATAGGTATACTAGATTTCCCACTGTTCACGTAATATATAACAAACTGATTGTATTATAGACTGTTCTTGATGTAAATTAAATTCAAATAGATACATGCGTAAATGCAGATCAGACAACCTCATATTCCATTACAAGTGTGTTAAACTAATACCAAAACGGTGATTTGATTGAATGCTTTGGGACCTAAAGCTTTTAGGCACAACATGAAATACAGAGATGCGTTTCAAAAGTTGAGTTAACTGTATGTGACTTTGGTAAATTATTGCTCGCTGCTTATATCGCTTTCGCTGTCAGCGCCACCATATTTCCGCTTTCGCTTGGTTAATTACTTTTAATTCAATTAATCAGTTAATATGTTCGACACGGTACAATGGTTTTAAACAAGTTGTATTTTCATCTGCATATGTAGATTTTAGTTAATCTTACAATTAGTCATAGTCACATGTTCATATTTCAACCATGTGTTTAGTTATCTTAAACATTCTGTTGGAAAAATATGGTTAATTAAAATTCAACGGCTAATAAGAACGGTTTTATTTGCGTTAAAGGCAAGATGACGGATAATTGCTGTGTGCTGAGGCCTACAAGATATTGGGTTTTAAAATCCCCATTGCAAAATACTTTAAGGATATACCTATAATTAAGTCAATGTATTTTGCATATGTTTTAAGTAAAGTTCAATACGCTGCGTTAATTTGGTATCCATTGTATGCCTTCGACATACTAGCTTTAGGACAAATTCAGCGTAGATTGTTGAAATTTATCTCTTTCAAAAGCGATGGTGCCTATCCCGATAGGATGTTATGCTGTCGCGCTTTGAAATGGTATCCTTAAGCAAACGAAGACAAGATCTGCAAAAAATTCATACATAAATTGAGGGCAAATACTATCGATTGTTCTTTCCTACTCCAACGTACGCCATTCCTTGTTCCACGTATCAACTCTAGATACAATTCTACTTTCAAGTGCTTGCAAGGACTAATGTTCTGAAACGGGCCCCAACATATACACTCCCTCGAATCGACAACAGCGAGCGGGAGGATATCTTCAGTTGAACGTGATGCATTTGAATATGACGCTATTTTAATTTGTAAGGCTTACCTGTGTATACACAGAAACATCACATATATACATCCACACATACATAAAGAACAAACGAATAGCAGTTAGGCGCGTATACTTTCATGATAAATGGGAATCTATTTCTAAATCCCCGTATTTAGTACTAAGATGATAAGTTGGTACTCGAAATGAAATAACTGGGCGCGAGACAACTCGGCGCAAGGAGCTACGAAATGTGTAGAGGAATTAATACAGGGAGTTTTTAACACATATTTAGTAATTGTGAGCAACACCTCGTAAATATTCTACTAGATTTGTATTTGTAAGCGACACCGCCTGACTATTCCACTCCATTCTCGAGGTTTTTCACGATTCTTAAAATACGTTGGTTGGTATCTCTATTATTTTTTTTTACTTTAGTTGTGGAGGGTGCCTTGCGAGCAGCAGTTCATAGTAGAGATCGCGATTAGCTTGGATTTTCCTTGAGCTACTTAAAATAGTACTGATGTGTCTAAAGCGATCTGTACTAAATCGTCTCCGCATTTCGCAGCTTCTTACGCCAAGTAGTCCCTTCCCAAGTTGTCTTGTGCCAAGTTGTCTCCCCAAATCTACAAATCATCCTTTTTCTGATTTTTACTTTCATTATTTATAATTCTTTTTTCACTTCAACTTCAAACTATTGATCAGTTTTTGCTATTTGAAATAATTTTTTTCCACCTTGATTTATACATGTTGCTTACAATTTTTCACACTTTTCATTTTTCTTTTCGAATTAACTTTAACATTTTAAAATATTCTGAAGCTTTAATTTTTGACTATATTTACAATCAAAAATTAAAAAATACCTACTCTCTTTTTAACATTTTATCGATGTCTTCTGTAACCATCGATTCTGGCTGGTGATTGCGTAAAGGCAAAACTAACTTACTGGCTCAATAAATTTTTGTAAGAAGTAAAAAAAAGTTCTATTTTAAAATATATTTTTTTCTTTTGCTCAAAACGCACAAAGATAAAAAATCTGGCTTGGTACCTTATTACAGGATTTTTTTTATTTTTTCTAAATTTTAGAAACTAATATATAAATCTGGGATAAGTTTATTTTGTCAAGTGCACCTGGAAGATATTCCTGGAAACGTAGGTACTTTATTTCAGAAATATTCCTCCTGTTTAACAGAAAGTTCTTCGGAAAAAGAAAAAATATCATTGTTGTCATGCATTACATGTTTTCACTTTGAAGATTGATAATGCATGCTAAGTAACCTAAGACCATTCATTAATTTTATATAGCATAAGTAACAACTTTTAGAATTAATATTTCATTTTCGAGTACTCCTCAAAAATTAAATTTGACTTACAAAAGAACCAGTGGAGATGTTCAAATAGGAAAGCTTTAAACCCTCTGTGTATGTACACATGTAATATTCGATTAAACAAACTTTAACTAAACTGCACAAAATCCACTCGCTTAAATGCAAAATTCTTCTACAGTAGCTCATTGCACATTATTTTCCTAGTTGGCCATGACTATGTAGTCCATAACTGAAGCCAGGAATTAACATATGTATGAACTTTTATTAAACGGCTTATATAATAGTGAGGCAGGCTGTTGTATTTTATAGTCATCATGCTCGGATGCACGTTTCGCTGCCTTACACCTCTGTGAATAGTAGAAGACTGAAAACTAGATATCATATATGCAGAGAACATGAATGAACTTATATCGACGAAAGTTTCTAATTAAAGACACCCTCTTCACATAAGGGTGGAATTTTTTGCCATGCATCCTCTATAGAATCCAACAGTACTTACTGCTACCACTCCCGACAAACCGGCTTAATTACGCCAAAGAATTAATAACGAGCAAATAATGAATTTGGGCCACACCATCCACTATTATGTGATGACGACCATTATACGATGAGGATATCTAATTAGAAACTGTCATCCATATAAGTTCACACGTGTTCTCTATATATATGACATCTAGTCGATTGGCCTCCACCATTCACAGATTAAGTTCTCGGATGTTCCCAATAATAGTAATAATAATAATAGTAATAATAATAATAGTAATAAAATGGCTTTAGCCTTCATTGGCGCTGGTCGGCCACCAAAAATCCTTTGTTTGGACTTTTCTTTGGTCTCTGGTGTGTTATGATGCATCCATATTTCGACAAGAGTTCTGAATCGACGCCAAAAATCATTCAAGTAGCTCTCGCCAAACATCATTTTGTAGTTGATACATATGCGTGTTTATGGTCAATTGTGAGCAATTGCAACAGCCATTTTGCGGAAGGCTTCCCCTCAAATGAGTTGCCAAAATGTTATACACTCAATCATTTGAGATGCACACGGCCTCATCAATCTCGCGCATTTTCAATCTTCGATCATTAATGAATGATGAATGAATGATCATATCGTGAATTCTTTCAATCATTTCCGATGTGGTGATCTGGTTTCAAAGACCTGGACGTTCTTCATCAAAAATGGCCGACAATGAAGATGCATAGTCCCCATAAACTTCACTAAGCTCTACTTTTATTTCAGCATTCAGTTTCTTTTTCGTAAATAAATATTTAATCACTGCTGCATATTCGATTTTTTCCGTTGTTCTTAAATCACAAAAGTTAAATGGCTATCCTTCACAAACTATCTGATGTATCTGATTGAAAACTTGACAGGACTCTTGTTAAAGGCCATTTTCACGAAAAAAGACATATTTCAATTCTATTGGTAGTAGTCTCTTACCGAGGCCAGTTAATTATTGAATTCCTGTCGAATGTGCAGCAGGTATCCATAGAAATTATAGCGACGTAACTACACATTATTTTCTATTTAAGGTTTACCAGGATTTAATTAAAGAAACTGCGCTGTGGGATGAGGGATAGAAGCTAAAGGTGCCGTAGAATATGCCGATACGATGATTGCTGAACCGTGACTGAAACACTTCTAAATTTGGCATAATTACAAAGTTGGAGTAAAAATCAAGGATACACTATTTCGGCAGATACAAATATTTAAAAGCACTGCTTTCAGCACTACAACGCAAACGTAGCAAAATAAAGGACTGTGTGGCTCGGTTACGTCACGATCCTACACACGGTTGTAGACGAACATTTAATTTGATCTTCAAAGCATCCTTTTTTTTATTACGCGTTTCCCCGTTGCTATAAAATATAGACGCTTAGAAAGTGCATAAACCTTGTCTCTAAACATTTAATAAAATGCCTATAAGTTCAGAGAGTGTACTTTGTACCTTTATATACAAATACATCACATAATACCAGTAACTTTCCCTATTAATCAACCTATAAGAAGAAGACAGAATTTATAAAACGTTTTGTGTGATGTGGAAAGTGTCAGTACTTGTTGTTTCCCATACTATACCGCAGCCCTGCATTAATAAAATATATTTCCCGATTCAATAGCACACGAGACGATGAAAGCTGCCACTCCCCACTATAGGTCAAATTCGTTTCAAGTACGCGTCTTTGTTCCCCATGGCTACATTCTTTTTGTATTTTTTAAATTATTACATAATCTGTATTATGCACTTATACATTGATATGTATTATATCGTTATTTTTGCTCTTTCTGTATCTGCATAGACTGCTTTCATTATATTTTCAGAATCGTATTTTGAAAAATAATGAATATGGAGATACTAAATATACCGTTCAAAAGTAAATAAAATGGCCAATTCCTGAACCGTAAACTGCCCAAGGAATTGAGCAGTTTACGGTCTAATGGAATTGACCGTTTTATTTACTTTTGAATTGATTAGAATTTCGGAGCATTTAGACCGCTTAATATTAATTAAACCGTTATTCATACTGTACTGTAGCTTACCCTTCTATTTGTTAAGAATATTGAAGATGAGCAATATTTTTTCAAGCATCTGTTGTATTTCCTAAGAAAGGGTTTATTCAATTTTAGAGATGCTTTGAAAACGATGTTCTTAACGAGTTATAATTAATACATCTTAATATTGTAGATCCCAACGTTTTCTTTTTTCTCATAAAAGATCACTTTAATATATAAAACAAAATCTACATCTTGTAACCGTTGAACTAGTACAGAAAATCGTTGAACATAGTACAGAAAATTATTCGAGTTTTATTTAAATCTTCAAAATAGGAGGTTACAAGTTACAACTAATTTATTTTATATTTTGAAAAAAGTTTGAATAGAAGACATGACCTATTGCTTGAATAATTTATTTAATGTACATAATATAATTAAATTAATTTAGCAATATCTACCAATATTTAGCTAAAGGAGCAGCTACTCCATGTCCTGATACGTATGATACAGCTGGACTGCTGTAGGAAACAGCAGATGGTCCGGCGATAACAGTTTTGGCTACTGGGGCGGCAGCGTACGAAGCTATCGGGGCAGCAGCGTACGAAGCTACAGGAACTGCAGCTGGGGCAGCATAAGCAGCAATAGCTGGGGCAGCATAGGCAGCTACAGCTGGTGCACGATAGATGGGTCCAGCAGCTGCTACAGTGGTACTGTAGGAAAAAACAGCTGGTACTGAATAGGCTGCTATAGCTGGAGCATAGGAAGCTTTGGCAACAATTGGTGCAGCCACGCTAGAGATATCTGGAGCAGCAAATACAGGGGAAGCAACTCTAGCAATAGCTGGAGCAGCGACTTTAGCTACGACTGGAACAGCAACTGGAGTTTTGCTGACGACAGCGTTGAATCCATTGATTGGATCGGAAGCGTAGTCAACAGTACGTTTTGTTCCATCGGAGTCGATGAGGGAGTATTGGCCTTTTACAATATCTCCGCTGCGGGTTTCAGTTTGGCTCTTAGAATCGCCAGTCAACGAATCTTGGACTCCGTAGGAATAGCTGTATTGCGGATTATGGTCGTATTCAGTATTAACGACGGCTTTGGTAACAGCTACTGACGGGATATAACTAGCGCTAGCTACGGCGATAAGGACGGCGAAAGTGACGTACTGAAACAATAATATATACATTTAGCAATCACACCACAAAATTATCTGTTGCACACTAGTGCTATTTTATTACAGAGGTTAAAGAGATTAAGACACCTACTTTGAAGGCCATTTTTGTGGTAGATCACTGTATGTCTTGCGATCGAATGATACCAACGGCAATTACCGTAGCGCTTATATACATCACATCTTACCGGATTCAAGCCATCTTTCTAAGATCCGAACGGCTGCCACTCCCTTCGCAAGGTCGTTCGTTCATTTTACCCAAGTACGCGAAGAATTTTCGGAAGTAAAAAAAAATAATGACATTGCTAATACAATGCATACGCTAATACCACGTCATGTCTCGTGTGCGGATACAGTTATGTGAACTTGCAATAAACACATAATATAATATAATTTGTCGAATGATATACGTTTTGTGTGGCTACGTAATCGAGTTTAAAGTCATTAGTTAATATGTTATGTACATTGTAGACAACAACAGTAATACACGATTGAATGGTGCAGCGTTTAACAATATCATTAGCTATTAAGAGACAAACGGTGTAATGATTATTTGCAAAGTATCTGTTACAACTAACACTGGTAATAGATTTTATATTGAAATCAAAATGCTGTAACGTGTAATGGGAATCAAGATTTAATCCCTTTGAAACTTTGAAAATTGAAAAAAAATACTTATATTATTTTTGTAGACTTAACTACATCTAATTTAGCTAATGGTCTGACTCTTCTATATTTCATAAACCTACACATACTGATACGACTATACTCGGACATCTTTTCACCATTCAACACTGCAAATCTGTGATGCACTGAATAGTAAATGTGCATGTGAATAAAGAAAATTTTGATTTAATAATTAAGTTATACATCTGAAATGGACTATTTTTTGCAAACCATTGTTTACAGCAGAATCATAGTTTTAACGACAATTTTGATATGTTACATAGGCCAAGACAAAACCAAAAGAAAACAATTTTTTGAATGTGTGACAATTCACAGGTACCTACTAATATAAAATTAACTTTGACTGAACGAAAAGAATATCACTGTCCACTACTCGCTTGAAACTTACTTTACTAGTCCATAAATTGTTTCATTTAGTCGCTACTTTTTAACATTCATCCACTTGTAAATATTGTCCTGGAAAGTAGAAGCAATTGTTCTTTCAGTTTGTTATACTTTAATTATTACAAAAATATATAATATGTAGTCACTACTGAAGAAAAGTAATCAACAAATTTTTGCATTGAGTAAACATTATATTTCGTTTCCATAAACATAAGATTGTCAAAGTAAATTATTGCAGTAGTTCTGTTTTTATAAAATAAAAATATGCATCAGCACAAAGATCTCAGCGTATACTTCCATACCACATCTAGAAGCAAAAATGCAAAATAATGACATAGTTTAATAGCGGAATATGATTTCTTCAATTGGAAAAGCGTAGAACGTATGCTTCGCTGTCTCAACCATTTTGAATTCTCACCTATAATGAAGCCAAGTACTACCGATTTCAAAATCATAACCGGACAAGTTAAGGTGGTCATTCTATATTTCCTCCTATTGATGAAGAGTAGACAAGTGGTTTTATTGATATTTAAAACGTGTTTATTTGTGTTTTGGCATGTGAATAGTCATATTGATATCGACATATAACGCCACATCAGCGGCACTATTCAGAAAATTAGGAAAATCGTTAACAAACAATATGAATATAGTTGATCCCAGTACCGATTCTTATAGGACATGGACATGGAAACAGGCGTCCCCACAACATTACTCTCTGAAGAGCAAGGTAAAATTCAAACCAGCACTTTAAATAAACACTAGTAGAAGATGGTGGTGCACAGAATCAGCATATTGCTACATAGACGAATTAGAAAGTTAAACGAAAACAGCAGTATCATTCACCCGTAGTAAAAACATCTTAGTCCTGATCATAATCATTTTAGTTAAGATAGTATCAAAGTGGTATAAATACTTAAATAAATGGTTTCCTAAATGATTTTGTAATTGTAAGTCTATTGCAATTGTTTATGTATGGCAGAGATCCAACGTAAATAATTTCTGATACCTTAAATAATATCTTGGTTAACCATTATAGGAACATTTTCTTCAATCAATTATTTCACTTACAGTTGGGTATATAATGTTATATATTTTATTCACGCAAACGTAACCAATTTTTTTTTCAGCTTATAATATTTCTTCTCGGTTTACAATTGGCCGGTTAATTTATAGATAAATGGAAACATGGAAAATAATAATTTTCTAGAGGAAAACGCATGTTATTAAAAATTACAGAAATCCGAGTCATATATGTCTCTTCTAATTATTTGTAAATTAAGTTTCAATTTTTTACACCTCTAATTACTCGGACATAGTCATCATCAGAGTAATTACGTTTTCGAAGGTAATTTCTTTTCTTTCTTTCTTTCTAACTTATAAATACTCTCAGACCTTGTTGACATTACCCCCTTGGCAATAATTTACGAATAATTCTATAAAAGCAAATTAAATATTACGGGTTAAGAAATTGTGTCCGGTAGGAACGGTCAATGTTTAAAGGTTGCTTGCAACGTTAAAAGTCCAAAATCATAGTCCTTCAGTTGCGACATCGCATGGCAGACTATTTACTCCAAATAGTCTATTTTGAGAATAAAAACTTCAATTGAAATATATTCGCAATATTGGAATTCGAAAGGTATGGGTATCCTAGTTAGCCGTATCAAACAATCGCTATCGTGGAGAAAAAGAGCAAAGTGATGCTAAACAATATATCATTTTTAGTCCAGATATCTATCCAGTTAACAAGTGTTTGGCTGTGTTCCTATTTTTTAAGTATGCAGCATTTAAATTCTATTCAAGTTTAACGGTTTAAAAATACATACATATAAACAGAGTTTACATTGAAACGTCACAATCCCAGATTACTTTTCTCTTTTAGAATAAGTTACTTGTGTTATAACATGACACCAGATAATTAAAATAAATTATTGCTATTGAACAATGAAGTAGGCTTTCATAATTAAGAATTGCGTTTGGTAGTAATTCACCTTCTTTGTACTAGGAATAGATAGATTTACGTATTTTTTAGTTTTCCATCTTTGTCGTACACAATTATTGCTGCCTGTTACTATTATGTTACTTATGAAGGTAAGTTATTACTATTATCGTTGATACTTTAAATGCGCGTTTGTGTCAAAATAGAACCGCAAATGTGTTACCTTAAGCAATCATGTAGCAATATTCTTCGTTCGTTTCTGAATCGGAAATTTAAATGGTAAAATATTGTACCATGCTTCGTTATGGGTCTTCACGGGGTTCTTGAAGTTCGATTTTTTAGTGCCTTAATAAGCGTTTGTGTTCGATATTTGTCGATACAGATAGCTGCAATTTTGAATTTAGACGACCTTTTATTCCTATTTTTTCGTAAACAGTTTCTTTTTGATTTCAGATTCTCTTTTCAACATTTCTTCATTAACATCTTTTCATCAAAAACACATTTGGCAACGTTGTAGAACAATGAGTTTGTATTCTAATTTGACTTCAATCAAAATCATTACTGTCAAGTTTTAACATTTATCTAAATTAATTCTTTTCTCTAATACAGACAATACCTCGTAGAATGGAACTGTGCTATCAATTTGAACAAATGCGCAGGTAATAGTGTCGTTAATGTATTACAAGGGAGCGTTCGAAGAATTAAAACTATTAAGTCTGTTTTAATAAAGTGTTTTCCTATTGCTTTTCCCCTATGCATCAATTGTGTTCTCCAACATGTTATTTGTAATTACCGTTTGTCAATTTTGACAAGTATTATACCTACTATTATAGTAGTACACAACTGCAATATTGCCAAATATATATTACTTTCACGTGGTCCCTGAAGACTTATAAAACATGGTACAACATTTTAGCATTTAGATTTTCGATTCAAAATCGAACGAAGTATGTCGCCACGTGTATATTTGTTTTGATATATCTGCGCTTTTAATTAAAGCTACTTACACACACACAAACGATATACCACAAAATCTTTATAGTGGCTATACAACTAGTTACACGCCTGATGTGTTTATACTGCAAACACAGATGGTTCGGGTAAAGTGCAAACACGGTTAGTATACAAACTATGCGAATATTTTGTATATTAGCTACATTACTCTCCGATTCCATGCGGTCGCTAATTGCATCAGAAAGTTTTCCGGTCCTGTGAACTATTCCGAGCATGCCCATTATTTACTACTATATAATTTTGATTTTATATAATAACGCGTTATTGCTCCTGCGAACTTTGTACATAAATTTCGTTAACGCGAAATTCGGTGAATCATCGATTTTTTAACACAGTGTGCGTTATATGTTCTAGACCGACATTGTTTTTCCACCATTTTGGTTTGGCTATCATTTGACAATTCATATTTGATGGTTGTAGAGAGTAATCGACAACAATTTACTATGGAGCATCTAACAACATCATATTGAAATTATCAAATCATTTTCTGTAAATAACTGTTGTGATGATCAAACAAATTTGGATAATTTTTTTGGTGTTAGTCATCTGCCAAGCAAGTCAACCATTCCGCATGTAATGAATAATTCAAACACATTGAAAAATAAAACAATGTCCGAAAACGTAGCTAAAGTACGCCAAAAAATATTGATACAATAAAGCAGAGTGTTCGTCAATGCCCGTGGATCTCTCATTGACACCGTCTGTCTCTCATAGACACCATGCAGAAGAATTCATTCACATCTTTATGTTTGTTAAACTTCCTGATAGCAGATTGCTATTTATTTCCGTATAAAACTTTATTGACACAAGGGCTACACGAAAATGATCATGAACAGCAATAGAAGCAGAAATTGGAGTACTAAGGTTTTACAGCTCAGCACAAACGGCCATTTAGGTCGGCACGGCGGCGTTACTGAGCCATATTTTTTGAGGATACTATAGAGGTAATGCTGTAATAGTTACTGGTAGTCATTATCGTGAGATGCTAAAAAGCTTTGTTGTGTCCAAACAGAATCAGATAGAGTTACAGCGTATGTGGTTCCAACGGGAGACACAGCTCCTTCTTCAATGCAAATTTTTCGAGAAACTTTTCTCGGCCGAATAATATCAAAGGATAGTGATCGACAAGCCCCCACTTGGCAGCCCCCGAGTCTACCAGAATGTTATGAAAGACATGTTTTTCATAACATTATCAGACAAAATAAAATATATCGTATAAAAATTCACCATGGTTCATCCTAAATTTAGAAATCGAGCGAAATAATAGTATAAACATCCAAGATCTTATGCTTATTCTGAAAAACTAAAATATTATATTATAAACCTATATCTTCTGGTCGCTACCTAAACTTTTATTGCGCCAAACCTTTCTCTTACAAAAAGAATACGATATCAGTGCAGAACATAGACAATAAAGTATATATCAACCTTCCAGATTCAATTAAGAGAAAAACTTCTCTCTATGCAGGCGGTTAATAATAATAACATAACCAACAACAAAATATGTCAACATTCTGTCCAGAATTACCAAGAAAACTTTAAAATTTAATCCCTTACAATGTTCGAATAACACATAACTTAACAAGTTAGAATTTTCATTTTCCAAATTATACATAATATAAAATTCTAAAAACTAAACCAACCCATGTATGGAGTTTATAAAATTCTATGTAATAACCGTAATGGTGTCCACGTAGGACAAACATTACAACATTTAAATCGATTTGAACAGCATTTGCACAGCAACAAATTTTGGACACACGGGTATAGATGTACTTTCTTCTTGCAGAATACGAAGCTACAGTATATAAAAAGCGTCATCAAAGTTGGTACCTCTTTTTCTGAGTACCCACCTACGTATGATGCAGTGGGATGCAGCTTAACAATATTTTACACAATTTCCTGGATAACCGCATTTACTAATTGTACGCATTCCGTATACACATGCATGCCGTAGGCAAAGTGCATTATTGCTTTAATTAATTCCGCTGCTAAACATGTTTCGAGCTTGCATCTACTTATCTGAAACTTTCCAGATTGAAGCTCCATAGATTTCGCTAGCGGGCTTTCCAGAATATAACCGCACGTTAGCATATAAGCGCATATTGTCATCGTACTAGTATACTAGGGCAACAGTCTGCAAGATAAACTACTTTAAATTTTATATTTGACATGCTAAAGGAGTCTGTTGAGATTCCACCGCTGCAGTAATACATTTTTCAGTGTCGTTCAAATTAAATTTCCTCGTTCAAAGTTTAGATGTACATCAGCTTTGCAATCGCCAAATACGACCTTCGATCAACTTTTTGATGGAACTGTGAATTAGTACGTTGATCTGTATTGAAGGACTTAGCGAATTAAAAATCGAAGTGAGGTAACGAAAATATACACCAAAAAATTCGATCAATTTACCCCCACTAAAGGAGTAAAATTAGGGTGCAATTTCACCTCTTTTGGGAGAAAACTGAAAGTGGAATCATTTTGTGCCGTACGCTACAAAAAAAAATGTTTAGGAATTTTACACCAAAAATAGGAGACAAGTTAGTTACCTCCTATTTTTGGTGTAAGTTTCCCCAAATTTTTTAAAATGTGAAAACTCCCACAAATCAGTTTAAAATTACCTACCACTTTTAAAATTTTCATTTTGTATTTAAAATTCACACTTCCTGAACACTAAGTACCGATACATCATTTTTAGTGTCTTCATCAGAAGGTTCCTTTTAGGTTTATTAATATAATTAAATTAGTTCATATAAATGTTGGATGGTGTCCTATGAAGAATTTATACGACAAACAGTTCTACTTGGATAATGTACTTCTATACTCACTTTGCCGAGGACCACCTTACCTCAGTATAAAAAGTATAAAAAAAAAAAACCAAAAACTAACCGACACATTAGTTTTTGTAATCTGGTTCAGCAAAGTATGTTATAAGCTAATTTGCGAAGTAATTTACAATCTAGTTGGGCGTATGCCCAAACATGATGTATTGGCCATTTACTGAGAATTAAATATTTCTGTATCAACATTCAAATGAGGTAGATCATGAAGCAATTTGAGAAGGGTATACTGTGTGTGTATAATGTGTTAACTTGCCCAACGGTGGTCGAAAAATAATTTTGAGTCACGTAAGGAAACAAAGACTGATTGAAGACATTGTTCTACGTATGTCATCCCCTGATGGGAACCTGCAAATGAAGACAAATTAAGACGTTGCATTTTCTCAAAAAAATTCAAAGAATCGACCGTGCTGATGTCCAGAGAACGATGGGATAAGTCAAAAGAAAACTGTTCTTCTGGTGTTACAATTATGTTATTGTTTTACTACTGCAGTAAAGTAATACTTTGAAAACAATCGAAAGCTTTAGCTTCTATTGTATGAACAAAAAAATACTGTGCTTAAATCAAAACAAACATTTATTGTACAGTTGTCAAAAAAAAAATACAAGAAAAAAGTTATTAATAGTGCAACTTAGAATATGTAACCGGTTCACCGTAATATGGCGTATAGCTAGGATAGGTATACAAAGTTGACGGCGCGGCAACTAAAGCTTTTCCCAAATGTGCCGAATAGAGAAGCGGCGTCGCGCGAACACCAGCGGAAGGTCCTTGAATGATGGTCTTCGTGATCGGTAATGTTGTATAGGAAAGCGAATTTAATCCAGCGGCAACGGGAAGTGAAAATTTCGATATGACTGGACTCGTATAGGTTACTGGAGCTGTTGCAATTTTTGGCACCACCACCGGATTAGCGTAAGTAATTGATGGTGCTGTGTAAGTAAGAGCTACAGTTGGTGCGACTTTTTGCACAACTGCATTAAAACCGTTAATAGCATCCGCTGTGTAATCTACGATTCGTTTGCTACCATCCGGTTCCGTTAAGGAGTATTGACCGGTTACTATATCTCCAGTTCGGGTTTCGGTTTGGCTCTTAGAATCCCCCGTTATTGCATCTTCTACGCCGTACGAGTAAGTGTATCGAGGATTGTTGTCATATTCGGTGTTTATTACTGCTGCTTTTGTGATGGGCGTGTATGCTATCGATGCCCTTCCAGTAGATGCGTATGCACACAACAGGAATAATGTGACCTGAAAATATATAATAATAATAATAGTATATATAGTATTTTCAACAGGTATATACCAAAGGAATGCTGTTTCATACCGGGAGGTTAGTTTCGGTACATTAAAACACAGCTTAGATAGAAACCACGAACCATCAATAGTATCATTTAAAAGATTATAAACATTTAATAGTTGTAATTTTGTGTTGATGCTCGAATGATGAAACACAAAATTGATTTAACATAAATGAGTAGTCACGGCCTTTGCACGGATATATGAATCTTATGCACATCATATATGTGATTCCAAATCATCGTACCGTATTCTAGATTCGATCTCATACATGTATAAACAACAACAACAGGCAAATTAAAATTTTTAAAACCCTTACAATTCCTATACATGAAACCATACATTTGATAAACTTTTTTGGTTATGTCAATTATATGTTAATTTATATGGATGTCGAACATTACTAAAAGTTCTTTTTTTGTTAAAGCACCGTTCTATATTTTTTGTAAATAATGTAGTCGAATCTTATCTGATATAAATCATGACGTTCTATTTTGAGATATACCAACTTAACTTATTAGCGGAGCATAATGAGCTTGCACTACTCAAGTCGCTCTGAAGAAACAAACAGCCAGAAGAATCAACTTTGTAGAAAATCTTCATGTCATCCGCAAAAAGTAGGTTCTCACACTGTAACGCATCGACGATATTATTAATGAAAATTGAAAATCGGACCCAGATTGGACCCCCGATGTGGAGAATGAATGGTTTCGATGTACAAGAGGTAGTTCTCAATCAATTTGCAAAAGCGGGCTGAAAAGCCTAATTTTAATAGTTTTTTCACTAAAACATGATGGTCGGTGTTTTAAAAAACTTTTTGGAAATCTGTGTAAACTATGTCAACATGATTGATAATGTGATTTTTTGTCGTGCTCGTACAACAATCGTGTCATGAAGAAAAGTGTCCTGCACAGCACGATTTTCTGGCGCATCTTAAAATTCGATTGGCAACAGATTTTGATTTTGTCGTGTCAACGCACGGCAAGTGTGTAAACTTGAATAGAATTGCTTGCAGCATTGTTGTTGTATACGACTCCGACATCGTGTCGTCCCAGTTTTCTTGTCGTGATGTTGCGACAATCGTATACAATATCGGTTAAAATCATGTGGTGTGAAAGATTGCATTTAAAATAATGCGTAGCCAGTATACACGGTATTGTTGTTCTGGACAACCACGACAAAAAATCTTCTACTTTCTTATTCTCCCTTATAAATTTGCCTCAAATTAATTTAAAATATAAAGGAGTAATTACAACATGATGATAGTGTTATTAATTTGTACCGTAAATATGTATTAAAATGTCAACATCGAACAACAGCGAAAATCTATTGTAGTTCGCAGATGAAATCGATTTTGTATTTTAATGAGTAAGCAACACTATTCAAAATTTCTTGTTTTTTTCCCTTTTTCTAAATGAACTAGTTAATATCATTAATATCTCTAAGAATGTTTCTGATACTCTGTTCTAACTCTTAAGGCAGGCAATTGATGTGAGTAAAGTTCACCACTTTCCGTGCGCACAAAGTGGCGAACTTTAGTGATGAGTATCCTTTCCTTCTTATTTCTTTTTGCTTGTATTAGTGAAAAAGGCAAGTAGGCAAATAAAATATTCAACCGCTTACTTTAACTGAAAATGGGTGGACATATTTTTATACTGGATGAAAAGTAATATACATATACCAGGTTTTTAAATACCTTCTGAAACTGAAAAGGTGTATCAAGCGAACTTTTTAGATGTTCTTTATTTACTTTTCGACAGTAAATGTAAAAATGCATTTTTCAATTGCATTTTCAAACCAAAAAGAACTGAATTACGGAAATTTTGTTGTGCCCAAACTGGCCTTAATGTTTGTTTTTGATTATTCGATTTGATAAAAATAGCGAATTTTGATAATATTAAAAATAAAAGTACGAAACAAGATAATGAAAATAAATAGAAGCTCTAATGGGTTTAACTAAGTCAAAGAACATTTATAGTAAGAAACCGAATTAATAGACTTCAGACCTTAATGAAAAATATTTAGATTTTAGCACTTGTAAAGCACTTCTTGAAATTAAATATTTGTAAATGTAATGAAGATTAAGGTATTTACTTTTGTAGGAACGAAATGGAAGCTCATGCGAACCACACTTCTTTGTCAGCATAAATTTTATACAGGATGTTCATGACCTATTTCAAATAGATATTTTCAAACTGAAAGAACTCTTTTTTTTTTTTCAAATAGATATTAACGATTCTTTCTTTAAACTGCATATAATTTGTTAGTGATTTACAATAGTGTGACATGGAATGAACACTTTATCTGAAAATATAACATCACTAACTGTCAACTAGTTTTCAAACTGCGCGACCTTTCAAATAAAGGTTACAGAACAAATGCCATACCATCCATTGAATGGCAGAGCAACATATATCATATGCAGTTTAAAGAAAGAATCGTTAATATTCTAAAAGTTATTAAATATGGGTATATGTGGAAAGGAGGTTCTTCGGTTTGAAAACATATGTATTTGTTTACAGTATATATAACGACTATGATAAGGCGTAGTATGCATGATTTTTAATTTCGTTCTACAAAAGTAAATACATTAATCTCCATTACTTTCTTAAATATTTGATTCCGACAAGAAGCGTGCTGATGCTGAAGTTTCTACGTAATCGTAAATATTTCGAAAACAGATGACTATTGGGGTAAGTTGCCTTAATACAAATTATTTACATACGATGTGTACAATCGATTAGTATTGAATTATGTAGTTAAAGTAGGAAAGTTGATGTTTCGTAACCGAATTAATTGATCCAATTCTACAACTAGCTATTTGAAAGTTACAACTAACGTGTTTCGTAAAATAGCCTCTATAAGCAAATCACTTTGGGTCGGTGTAGTAGGCAAATATTGTAAGTAACGATTAAAATTCCAATATGCAAACCAAAATGTACTTCACCTCTATGGTAATCCTCCACGTCAAAAATACCATGTTTACTTTTGTATTTTAGATACTTCGTACGATTATACAATTACGCACAGTATATAACCTGTTCATAAAAAAGCTATATCTCGTTACTGACATTACAAACATCTTATGACTTGGAATGCTTTCCTTTATGTTAAAGCAGAGGGCTTTTATAACAACGTTACAATATCTGACAGTGTTAGATTTATGTAACCAATGCATTTAATATTGTGGGTGAGTTAAGGACACTAAATTAACAAAAAGCTATTTTTAGCATAAATAAGATACGTATACACCTATTTCTTTAGTTAACGCCAACAAATAATCTGTATTCAACAAGTAGATTGCTTTTCTTTAATTTAGTAATAAACTCCCAATATATACTCTGACATTGACTTATTTAAGAAAATACTAATCTAGTTAATGAAATATTTACACACTTCAACAGAAATAAATATACTTGAAGCAAGTGAATGCAAAAGAAAATACTGACACATCTACATATAATCTTTATGAGTTTTGTTGTATTGTGCAATATGCTTAAGGAATGCCGAAATTAAGGAAAATTTATTTATTTTATCACGATGAATGCTATTTCATGTAATCATTAAATTTTTTCAAAACTCCACATGTTAAAAGAATTTAGGTCCTAATGCGTATCTTTATTCTAATACATCACAAGCAGTTACTGCACAATAATATATTTTTACAGTTTACAGTACCAAAATGATGTCACAAAAGCACAATACTGTACTAGATTTTAGTAAAATACTCAGAAAAAATGTTACTTCTTCATGCACTAGCAAATGAATCTTTATAACATATTGCATGCATTTAATTATTTTTAGCTACATAACATCTACGAAGAGAAAAAAGTAATCCTAACCTTCAGAACCATCTCGTCCCCTTCCGTTGATCTTGATGAGAACTGAATCAAATACGACGATCTACCTTTATATAGGTCAAGACATTTCTCATGTTTCTGCACAAATATGGCCACGCCTCGGGAAGGCCGACCTACGATGTTTTTACTTCTTTTCGCGCAATCTAAGAACACTAACCTTACCAGCATCCGATGATACATACGGCTCGTTGCGAGGGTTGTACCTTCTCCGCCGCTACACAGCTCGAAGAAAAATACGCGAAAACTTGTTTCGACGTGAGGCCGAGCAAAGATATCTAAACGAAGTTCAAATGTCCTTTACGTTGTCTTTGAAAGAAAAATTATACTTGCAGCTGTTATTTGATATGAATGAGTAATAATAGGCAGGAAATTAAACGGACACTACCTAACTAACAGAAGCAGCCGCATAGATTGTACAGAACGATTTAACTGTTGGAAAATGGACAATAAAGTCGAGGATACGATTTATTAAACACATTGAATTTGTTCTAACGGGAAACGAGCAATTAAACGCCATACATATTTCACTCAGAATTAATTCAATTTAAAACTTCCGACCATATTCCTTAATATGATCTTTCGTTTGTGTAACAAATAATGTGTTAAAGCAATAAGTGCTCCCATATAACAACTATATAATTGTTTATTACAATTAATTAATATATATATATATGGAATACGTTTATGGAAATATAAGCAAATGCAAATTTTCTCTAGGATGGATACCTTATAATGTTTATATCTGTCAAAGCAATCAGTACAAGAAATAGATATTTAGCTCCTTTAAATATAATACAGAGATGTTATAAGTTTAAATAAAAATATAGAATTAAGAAAATCACGAGCCCTTTTATTTTTCAAGAATCTACCCATAAAATTTTGTAAAATTTATCTACAACTGTGTTCCCCCGTGTATGTATCTTTCTTCGCCCGATCAATCTTTAAATGAAATGTTCTCAACTCCTCTTTGGACATACTTGGGTTCAATTTATTTTTCTTTATTCTCAGACCTAAATACCGTTAATATTTGTTCTTAAATTAAATTAACATACTTATTGTTTGTTTGTTTTCCCGTCTTCATACGAATACCAATTCAAGGACTTCCATATTTTAATAGTTGGCATATTATCTGTATGCAATGTTTACAAACGCCATTATGGATTTTGAGGATTAGACTCCACTGTAAACTACATTTCACATAATTTTATGTGTTGTCGACAAGTATTGCTGTTAAAAGATAAATTCATGGAAATAAGTTCGATCGGTTAATTAAGATCGGTAGATTTACTTTCAAAACGGGGCACAAGAGAAGATAAGTATTGACCCAATATATACAAAAAAATGGTCTTCTGCAAGGTTAAAGAAATGCGGAACTCTTCCTTCGCCCAATTCCTTTGGAACTTATTTTACTGTGGGCGTTACAGTTCTACTTATAGTGCTCTAAACTTCTGGGTTACTTCCTCCCATAAAATCTGAAAACCATTTTATCTTTAAGCACTTAAACTCTCACAAAAATTGTTAATTAGCTTTGCATGGAGTTGACAGTTTACTCAGCCCTATTAAAAAAAAATTAGAAAGAAAATGGTTCCAAAATGCTAGCATTAAAAAAACCTGCGGTTTTGTACTAGTTTCGTTTTTTTTTCCAAGTGAAAGTTCAGTTAAATATCAAATAACGACTTCACAGTTTGAATAAGTAATTCTTAATAATATCATTCATCAAACATTATCTAGTTGGACAAAACGATCTTAATGTAACAAAAATTCTGTTCCCACCTTCAGAAGCGGGTTGATCCAACATGTAGTATTGCGTCTTGCACCATAAAATTTAAACAGTGTGGTATGCATTATCATTATCATCTTCATTATTCTCATCATAAATTTCAAAATTCCCGAATTCAAATAAGAACAACAGGTTATTCAAATTTTGCAAATATAAAATCTAATTGAAAAATTAAATGATAATTGTGTAAAATAATAAATTGAGTGCAAATGCACGCACTTCATCTCGCAGTATCTAACCATTGTTGGCTGTTCACTCTCTTCACAAAATTATTTTATAAAAACCGTTACTGGTAATTGCAATAATAAAAGGCAGTGATGCTTATTGTTTCTTTTTACCTGCATACGCTCTTAAGACATTCGCTGCGCTTGGCATGAATCCATGACATCAAAGTTTTGGCGCTATTGCTAGCGGCACGGATCCGTAATATACATAGGTAGGATTGCACTTGCATTACCAGAGTATAAAGACAAAGTTAGAAAATAAAATAAGTTCTCTGTTGGAAAAATGAGGATTTTTTACAAATAAACAATTCTTGGTATAGTGTACTTTAACCGCTAGGAGTGATCACGTTGAATCCTTTTTTAAATATTATAGTTCAAGTGTAGCGTCTTAAGTTTTTACAAATGATCATTAGATAGCGCTAATAAGAGAAACAGAAATTTCAATAAAGGGTTCGTTCGTTTGAAAATAATGCCTCGAAACCGTTCATTTAGTAATGGAGTGCGATTAGAAAAGGTTGTTTACAACTGGTATGCAGAACTTCGTCGAGTCTGTGCTTCTGTCAATGATGATCGGTTGTTTTGTTCCAAAAAGTAATAGTGCTGTGAAGAGGATTAACATGTAAGTTACCATGAGATGGAGGTATCCATAGAAATATACAAAACTACAATGCTTTCGATTTTATATGAACGTTTAGGTGTAAAAGGAGAAAAAAAAGGGCTCGTGTCAACTGGTGTAAAAAGGTGCTTAAGAAATTTGAAATTCTTGTATACAACAATAGGAGCCGGTACACCAATCAACGTCGCGTCACCCTTCATCATCATAATCTCACATTCCATGCCAAACAATTGATTATTTAAACAGAACACATCAGAAAATGGCTAGAAACAATAACCAAAAAATATAATGTTAAGATAGCTTAGCCTCCTTATGGTATTGATGGAATAATTCACGGCAAACGCAACAAAAGAAGAGAAAAAAATACACTAACACACGGACATGTTTCTGCCTAACCGGCGTCATCAGCGTGGTTTGGAGAGTATTTTTTATCTCTACCTTCTATTGCTGTTGCCTCACAGTTAATGCCACAACTTTCAAAACGAAAAACTCGACATTTCTTGGCGCCCCCTGGTGCCAAAGAAAAATGTATGTAAACAGAACACATCAGAAAATGCCTAGAAACAATAACCACAAAATATATGCTAAGATAGCTTAGCTTCCTCGTGGTATTGATGGAATAATTCACAGTGAACGCAACAAAAGGAGAAAAAAAGCGCTGCCAGCGTCGCCATCTCGTGTTTAGCTGTCAGAGAACTGCTCGAGGGATGGTTTGGGGAACAGTACCCGGTTTATGTCACTGCTTCCTGAACAGCAGGCATGTGTTTCTTTGGCACTAGGGGGCGCCAAGAAATGTCGAGTTTGTCGTTTTGAAAGTTGTGGCGTTAACTGTGAGGCAACAGCGATAGAAGGTAGAGATAAAAAATACTCTCGAAACCACGTTGATGACGCCTGGTAGGCAGAAACATGTCCGTGAGTTAGTGTATTTTTCTCTTCTTTTGTTGCGTTTGCGGTGGATTATTCCATTAATACCATGAGAAAGCTAAGCTATCTTAGCATTATATTTTTTGGTAATTGATTATTTGATGGAGAGAGACATGGAATTAACAATAATGATAGCAAGGACTGTGGTGTAGTATGGCAAACTCAGGAGTATCGACACCCACCGCACTACGCAAGTTTAATAAATTAATTAATCTAGGACGGCCGTTTCTGTTCCCTCGTTCCCAATTCGAATCAACGCTTCAGTAACCGTATTTGTTCGATCGATTATCCTTCCTGATTATTAATAACTAAGCGATTTTTATCATCTCAAGAACCTGTTGGATACTTCAAAAACCATGTTTCGGAAATACCATCTTTAGAGTGGAAAACGTGTTTCGAGAATTGTTTCCAACGCATGCAAATATGTAGTCTTCCAACAATCGAAGCTGTTAAGGATCGAAAAAGAAAAACAATAAAGTCATAGTCTATTCAGGACTTCAGGAATCAAATCAAACAAGAAAAACGTACAATGAAATTTTTCACCATTTGGGATACTAAAAGGAAACCAATTACTTGCTAGTTACTTACTTTTCATCACAACGGTGTTACTTTAACGTAAAATGGATGGTGATTTTACTAAACTACAGGGCATATTTACGCTATTACGGAGAAATTTAACTCCGTCCCCTTTCCTCCGAGAAATCCGTGTAGGACCGGAACCCATAGCGCCTAACTTTGCCCAGTCGGGCGCAAGCTCTCCGCTGGACCAAGTTGTCTGCTGATGTAGTGTAGTACAGTACTGCTGTTAATATCGTTTACTTCCAATCATGGCTCACTGTAGTACGTGTATCTGCCCACTTATACATATATATCAAATATTATACATTCGGCAAAGTAGTTATTAGTCAAATAACTGCGAAGTTTGAAACATATTTACTGGGTCATAGTATAAACTATACAAAGAATATCTAGAAAGAACTTGTATAGCAATCGAAGTTAAGTTAACAGTTACAGTAAGCAAAGATTTACTTGTAGCTCTTGCTCCCTTTGAGTTCCATTAGCAATGTAAATATCAGAGTAAGACTACAAAGGAATAGTTCAAAGAATTTCCGTTTATTATGGTCATGGACCTCATTCCTCTGTTAACCTTGTAAACTTTATAAGACTTTATATTTTTGCAAACATATCTTCCACCAATCAGCACATTTTAAATTTTGTTCAAATTTGTTTCAGCAAATCTTTCTCATTGCGAATTCTATAAAAACAACACTAATACACTAAAACACTGTATTACAACTATTAATAGAAGGTTAGATGCTTGCAGCCTTCATTGAACTAAAAGTTTTTGCTTTTTTTTTTATTGCAATGACCCGTTTTCCGTTCATTGACAGAAACATCGAAAGAATCGGTGATAACTTATAAAATGTTAAAATGTGTAACACGTAATTCTTGTGAAATGGAGAACGCCCTCGCTAAATTTCGACTTTCTGCAAACAAAAAACAGGAATCATTTCAATATTTTACACCACTGAACTTACGTTTATTCACGACAGGTCGAACGCATTTGAATTTCGTACACATCTTCTACTAAATGGAACATTCTCGGTGGAATTCATAACACGAAACTTTACACGCAGACTCAACTTAATAAAGCTTTCAGAAATTTAACGCATCAATTCCCTCGAATGTCAGATATAACCCTCCAACACAAATACGTGATGCACGTTAGTATATGCGCATATATTAAATAGATTGCTATCTATTAGCGTGCTACTAACACGCTTGATTTTAATGGATTGTCTCGAAATTTTTACAGACAAAAATTGGCCGAATATCTTATGTTCGCGTGCAGCGGAATTAACATTCCGTTTGGTTGGTGTTAAACCGTATCCATATTAAATGCGTCAATTAATTTGTATTCATCGGAGCCTACTTTGCCGTAAGTTAGTTATACCAGGTATAGAAAGCTAGAAATAAGTAGGTTGTATGCTCATACGATTTTGTGTTACAGTAATTACGAAATCTTGTCAAACGTTGCATTTTCATCTGGATAGAAATATGGAGTAGTGCGCTAAATATATATCAGTTTATTACCATTACGTAAACATGAAAACTAGATTAGTATTATTTAACTTCGTACGCTATTATACTCAGGTTTCACATAAGTGCGCCAGTTTGATTTAACTTAGGAAGTATTTACTGTTAATTTCACAAATACACTATGCGGCACTACAAGAAAGACATGAATTTAAACTATCCTGTTCCTGATCGGCAAAATTACCCAACCCACAAATTTAGATAGATTTTAATCCAACTTGCGGATCTTACAGTATTATGTAAAGTACCCGTTTACGTTTCTGCTATTTCTCCGTTTCTCATTAATTATTGCCTATTAGATTTCATAAAGAATTATCGATCCAAATAAGCTTTTAGTATTCTTAAAGGACTATCGAAATACATTAAACTCAATGCAATTGGGGCCCACTTATACACAGGACGATTTATAATAGGTATAAGCAATTTGACACCTTGTTCGGGCAATTGTTTAAAACAAAAGATGTTAAATAAGTATTGCTCCTACTTTTTTTATTTACAGAACTAGAATATTATAATTTCGATAAAGTAGAGATGATTATTAAAGTGCAACTTTAAAAATAAATAACTAAACAAAAGGAAGAAATTACTACGTAAAAAAATATTGAATATTGAAAATAATAGTTATTCAAAATGCGTTCCTTGAGCTGGAATACTAGCATAACACCTACAAGCCATTGAATCGTAAATACGCACTATTGTGGCACCACCTTGACGAATTTCATTAAATCAATTGTTATTTGATCAAATAGTTGTTCGCAATAGATTTAGATCGGGAGATCTTAGGGTCCAAGCAACAAAACCTCTACGAACCCTAACATCTAACTTGTGAATTCCAGGTTGGTCATGGAACCAAGTAAAGCCAGTTATTAGTGTCTGATACCAGCAGTTTTATGGTTTTCTTCCATAATATCATTTTTAACTCTGCTTCTTCGGTCATTCACAGTTTCATGTTTCATGTGAGTCCGCTATTGTAATCAGTGTAATTGGTTTTCTAACTGCGCCAATTTTTTGTTCCTTGTAAATACTGCGTATCTCGTTATTTGTTTTCTTATATACCCATGCTCCGATTTTTTTCTTACTAGTTTTCTTCAGAGTTCCCTCTCCCATCCTATTAATGTTCCTTGTATGTTCTTGTTTTATACCGACGTTTCGTAACAATGGAGCCTTGGTAAATATGCAAAATCCAAATTAAGTCCATACTTTGCATATGTAATAAGTAATGCGGGAAAGAACCCTAATAATTTTGATGTTTTGTCTCAACCTTCGGGAATTGTAAAATTGTGCTATCGTGTTAGTAACAGGAAGCTAAAATTTTCCGATGACATTATAGACCTCACAAGGAATCTTCCAGAGTGATCAATAAGTAGTGAACCAGGCACCTATCTTGTCATTTTAAATATAACACCCTGTATATTATTATATTTTTAGTTTCCTTCTTCTAGAAATAAACCAACATAACGTGGGTTTTGTATGTCTATTTCTAACCAGTTTTGAGATATATCTCAATCGCTTCCATTTACATATATCTATTTTCTTAAAAATATTAGATATGTAAATGCATTCTAGCTTAAATTTTTATGAGATTAAACTTCACAGTTGTCTTTATCTATACAGTACGTTAGTACATCTTCGTACAAGCTTTACCAAATTCAAACACCAGAAACATCATTTCCTTATAGCACCCTATAGCCAACGAATACGAAATATATGTCTCTAACGTTTTTGTATGATGATGCATATCTCTGTCAAGGATATTCACAGTTAAGTGCGAGTCCTGCAGTTGGTATTTAAACCAAGTGGTTTCTGCTGTGAGTACTGTTTGGTCACCACGACAACAGTCAACAATAGCTACTAATATTGACGTTTTCAAAGTATTGATTCAAAATTTTGAACCCAAGTAAGTACCTTCGGTTAAAGGCTCGTTTTGCACTTTGTACCGAAATGGCTTCTGTTGTTAATATAGTTTAGTTACCATCACTACCATTGACGACAATTCCAGAAGGTTGGAATACCCCGTATATGTCTGCAAATAGACTGATTCTTTTCTAAAGAGTGTGAAGGAGGGTATATTTTCTTTCATCCAAATTCAAAGGCAAACAATTTGCACAACACCTACTGTAAATTTTGTTAATTACAAAATTAGAATAGCGATCTATATCTTTTTCGTCACTAACGCAAAGCACTGTAATTAGCATAACAAATAACATTGTAGTCGCAAAGAAATTCGACCACATCATAAATAAATAAGGAGAAGAAGAGAGGCGCGAGGACTGAACCCTAGAACACACCTATATTAATTGACATGGGAGATCTCGCTTTATGTTTAGTACTTAGTATTGAAATTTAGATTTGTGTGTACTAGAAAAAGATGTTTTTCTCAAAAGGATCAGCAATAAAAGATTGTAGATTCAACATTCGTTTTTTATACAATTTGTGCGAAAGGCCAAGCTTAAAACACTGTGTTATTTAACTTGTTTTAGTAAATCAAAATTGAACTGGTAGTACGTATTATTCTATTTTCAAAATTTTAGGTTTTAACAAGTTGCTTTAAAACTATATCTTAAAAAGAAACAATTTAACAATTATACAAGTGTAATTTAAATATTTATTTTATTTGCACGTTAACATCGCTGCGGATATATTATTTGCAGATCAAATGCCAGAAAAAAAATTGAAAATAGACCAACATCTAGGGACAAAAAGTCATAAAATAAAACAGTCAACCTATTTTGCAAATTTGTGCAATCTTTTTGTTGGTTATATAAGTTACGACGCTACATTAGAAAACATTAGGAAAGAACTGAGAAATAAATATTTGTGATTTTCAGTTATTAATTTTTATTAATGATCACTGTGAAATTTTTATTTACCTGAAACGGCGTCTTCAAAAAATTTGTAACTAATGGCCACCTGTGCTACCCCATACATGACGGAAACAGCAGAAAATTTAGACATATTTCTTCCTAAATTAATTCACAGCACTTGCCAAGCATACGGTTTAAATCGTGTAGCGGAAGCTGATCACAGTTTCCTCTTAATAATACACAGGTTACAAATATTTTTCTAAAAGCTCCACTGAGTACAAATTTACAAAATAAGGTTACTAGGAGTGCAGCTGCTTTCAGAACCGCAGTTAGCAAGGTGGGGTTAGATTGTGTAAATTTTTTTTCAGACAACCATGAAAGTATAATTAGAAATTAACGTTATATCGATCGCTACAGAATAGAATACAAGTAAATATTCAACAACTTTGCAAAGGTAGCAAGCTTCGTCTGGTTGAAACATCACCAATGACAATTAATTAAATTAATAATTAATACGAAACTACCAGCACGCCCAATCTACGTCTCGCCGTTTACGGCTCATCGACACATCTTTGCGAACTGGTAGTCGATCGACAGAATAGAACAGATGGCTTCGGCTAGTAGGAAAACTCCAACTAACTGAAACCTGTTACCCTCGCGTTGTTGAATATTTACTTGTACCCTGTTCTGTAGAGATTGATATAGCGTTAATTTCGGCAATTCTAATTGATCGGTACCTTTTTTCTAAGATCACAAATCTGTACCAATGTAACTACTTTCAAAAATCTGTTAATGAAAAATCAGTTGACGTTTCTTATATCTAGTCATAGGTGCAATCACCAAACTGGAAATCAGGGGACATTAAAAGAAAGCATTAATGTTGTTATTAAAAAAATAACATTGAAATCTCAGCAAGGGAGCAAGAGCAATGAAATTTATCCCTTTAATTTGCAAAAATGAAGAATTTAAGGAGTTTACTCAAATTATTATATTACAAAGAAATGCTGACGAAAATATAATTCTAGATCTAAACATTGTTTGCAAATTTTGTGCCGTTAACTTCGTAGAAAGTGGGAAAATTATTTTCAGCCTCTAAACAAATATTAAGTGACAAACGCCAGAGTTTTACAAGTGACATATTTAGTTGCAATAAACAATAATAAATGAATGTGCACTTAAGTTACAAGTTTAATAGAAATACTAGTGTTTATTCTGTCTGCTTTTTATTTCCCCTAAACATTATTTAGGTATTATCTAAAGGAGGAAATATATATGCCTTATACTACACAAATCCATATTTTGCCCTATTTTTAAAGCATATTTACAGGCACATTTTTTAGGTATATTTTCCAAGCTGCAGTAGTAATGGCATTGGTTTCAAAATAGGCTTATAAATTACTATTGTTGTAGTCGTATAAGGTGATTCATTGCCCATGCGCATCTGGTTGCCTTGTATGTCAACTGCTCTCATTATTTTGGTCCTACTTTGATTTACTAGTAACTCCAACTTATATGCCACCTCGATCACTTACTTCAGTCACTTTCCCTTTTCCAGCACTTATGGCTAAATCATCTACGTAACTAACTAATTATTTTTTCAAATGCTACATAGCATAGTAGAGTAGAATGGAGGTTACCTAGTCTAATCACCAATCTGAAAGGCGTGCTAAATTCTTACATTACATTGTTCAATGTGGAACATTTAAAGAAATTCCTCATTTCTGCAAACTCAATCTTAATATTGCTTAGAATAAAATTTATATAGGAGCACATTTGAAAAAACAGATGTATCTCCCAACAACAACAACAAACTTCCCTAATAAATTACTTATATTTCATGTAAGATCATTTTCAAAGTGAACAAAACCTAAATTGATATCTAAAGTAATAAATAATAAGTATAGTAGTTTACCCAGGCTTTATAAATTAAGTCTAAATTATTTGTTACTTATTATTTATTTATATAATTATAATTACTGTATTTCAAAAAAAGGGGAACAAAATATTGGATTCTTTATTAAATGATTACCGCCATATTTCCCGTGAGGTAATGACTTAATTAGAGACCCCGTATTGATTTATGTAACATTAGATGAATCCCACATACGACTCATTACCAAATCTACTTTATCCTTTTTCGCTAAACGATTGTCCAACCCACTGCAAGTATCAGCACACTGAATCCTATTTCTTTTTCAAATACGCTTGGTGTTTTTAAAGGTTAAAGTATTATATTAAATGTAATTATATGGAACGAATTTGATACGGTTTACGTAGTTTACACGTTTGTCGCTCTTTACCCAAAAATAATAACCTTGCCAGAAGTCATAGGCATATTTTAAAAGGCAACCCATTATTATTTTAAATTACATTCATATAAAGATAAGAGACGACAATCGTTATCCAGTTTACTGTTATGTTTGTTCGCGGAGATAAAATTGAAGTTTATATGACTGCAATAAAAATAATTGGATGATAAAACTGTCAAATTATATTTTAAAGATGAGCGTTTCAAGTTTTTGATGTTTCATTATCTACACAAGTAGAATTATCTAAATAGTTCTATTTTTATCGTTGGACAATTAAGGATAGCTTGAACTTCACATCTCAATTGAACTTTTTATTGTGCTAGATACCAGAAAATAAGTGGAATTGTTGATCTAAGTCGAGCGAGTGTATAGGTTACGAACTTCAGCAATTTAATGCTAGTGATGGTGCAAAACTTTGAAACGATACTAGACCAACTTTCTTCATTTAATAACAGGGCTGCACTTAATAAAACGTGTTAGCAATAGAAGCACATTAAAATTAAATTATATAATGATGAAGGAAACTAAATACTCTACTATACTATATTTTTGACAATACAACTTGACAAATTTGACAATTTGCTGATGGTAGTCATAAAACGACAATTTTATCTACATCTGTGCATGCAGTGTGACTGTAAGTCATTGTAAACATTATCAGTTCCAACAAAATAAATTATTTTTAAATGATTTTTTTAACAGAACAAATAAAAGATGATAAAAAAAGTCGGGAGATAGGGTTCCTTTTATTCATTGGCCACTTGGTACATTCCTGAAGTGATTTTTAACACTCATTTAAGGTCCCTGTACCACACCTATTTTTCGGCCTACCACAGAGTTTCTCTTGCGACTTTCTTTATTCTAGGTTGTTGCTTACTTCACTCTTTCAGTTTACTATGCTTTTAGTACCTTCTAGTTTGACCCTCAGCTGCAATTTCGATATATTACTTGGCCGCTGGGGTCATAAGCTTTCCAGGCGCCGCTCCTGGTTGGGCACTGTTTAGTTGACCTCAAAATGGCAGACACAAACATCAACCTATTTAGTGACGGCATACAATGTCGAACCTACTGGTAGAGCTCTTTTGCTAACCTCTGGAATTAATAACATCAACATAGTATGGCGAAAGGGAGACTATAGTAATCCTAGTAACGTCAAAGCAGACGGACTAGTTAGATTCTAATCGAAGATGACAATTCAGAGCACGTTTGGAAAGGATCACAGCTGTTACCCCTGAAAGGTTGCCAAATCGAAAAGGGACGGTGAAACACTTCCTTCGCAAGTGCCTAGCGTTGACGTGAATAGGAAGAACCAAATTAAAATGAATATCAATATACAACTTTGAAATTTTTTATTTTACACAAAAGAAACTTGACTATTTAAACTCCTATTGAAGCCCATTCAATTGTGCATATTTTTTCTCTGTACGTTTTACCTTTATCAGTTGCTATTCTTAAATATTGGTTTCTCCTAAATCTTCATCTGTTCAACACATATATTTACTTTTTTTCTTCATTAATACCTACTCCTATGTTTGTGCTTTTAGTTCCATGTGCATTCTAGTTCCACCTTTCTTCTTGCTAGAATTACTAGATCATTTGCAAACGCCAGGCATTGATATTTTCTTTTGGTAAGTTATTGTTTGCATCCCATGCCACATTTTCTAACCACAAGCTGGACAGCACCGACAACTCTGGATGACATTGTCTCACCCTTTCTTTAACCCGAAGCTCGCTTAATATTCTATTACCTACTTTTACCATATTTTCCATCTTTTCTCCGTAAATTTGTATTATTCTAATAATTTTCTTGTTGATTTCTTTCACCGCCTTACATAGCTATTTTCTTTCACATTAACATAGGCTTGTTTAAAATCTACGAATGCACCCTTTCCTTCTCTCAAACCACTTCAGTTTATTTTTCTGGTAACTGTTCTATTATTTCGTGTGTTTCCTCTGCTGTTGGAGGCTTCTTCTCTTTTCTCAACATTTCTATTTATCTCAATTCCTTTATCTTCCGTAACAATTATATCGTCAACTTTATCTTTGCATATGATTGGCCTACTGGCGTCTTTTCCTTTCTTGTTCCTAATATAAATTCCTTGCTTAGTTATTTTTATATTCCTCATCATCTCCTTTATTTTATTTTCACGATATTCTCTTTTTTCCGTCTTAATATTATCTTAAAATTATTATATAATTAATTAAACTTGTATGGTGCGTAGGGTGTCGATACTTATGTGTTGTTTGCCATACTACGCCACAGTCCTTGCTATCATTATTAATATTACCTTAGTAAATCTTCCATATTCAGAGTAAATTATTTTTATCTTTCCTGTTTTTTCCCTTATTGCTCTTATCCTGATCGTATTTCTCTTCTCCAACGATACCACAAATTGATCAGCAAACCATGATTGCGCTTGCTTCTTTCCATCCTTTGCTTCAATTTCTGCTTCGTTCATAGCGCTTTTTACACTTTTTCAATTTTCCTTAATATTTCCGACTTGCTCAGTATTATCTAACTCTCTATTTATACTATATTAATTTATCTCTTCTGCTGTAGATAATCTAATCAATTGTTTGTTTTCCATTTTTCTCTTCTTTGATTCTTTGCAAATTGGAAGGTTGGCAAAATTTTGATAGATTCTATTAGTACTTCAAAATGAATTAAATGTAATTTTGTAATATGTTCGGCTTATGACACAATTTCGCCTGAAGTGATGTCACTTCAGGCAACCGTGTGTGCATACCGGAAAATATACTATCCACATATTACTGATACGTTTATGTATGCGTGTATATATACGAATGGGGTATTTCACTACAGTTCCAAGTAAGGTTAATTGAAATTTGCCTCCGGCAAGGACGATCTGATGCTTTCTCGAGCTTTGTTTCGTACGAGACCACCAAACAATGAACAATCGTCGATTTTTTCGCTCTGTGTTCACTGGAGCTGCAATTAAAAGTAAACTACTAGCAAAACACGAAAGAGCGTAACGTACCTACAGCCTTTTTTTAATTAATAATTAGTTGGCAAAGCAAGAGCTGGAAACATCGCTAAGGATATGGACACCCATAAATTTATTTGCTGCGAAGTAGTAAATATCAACGAAACTTACGAATCAGATATAAATTCTCAGTCTTACACCTTGTGTTCACGTCTACCATTAGTGCACACCTTCTCCGAGCAATTTATTATCGTTACGAGCATACCGCCTTTAACGTACGAAATTTATTCGTTATGTTTTCGTTAATATATTGAAAAGTAGTTTGCGTATCCATGTTTGGTTACAATTTATATTTACATGGCTGTAACTTCTAACGAAAAAAAAACTGTAAAGCCTTTCTCCTTCCGCAACTAACTACATATATTGTACGGCAGAATAAACACTTATACATTAAATGCTAATAGAGCAAGAATGTAACAATGTAAATAAAAATCACAAATGCAGTTTTGTTTCAATATAGTGTCAAAATAATGTCGTCCAAATGGCGGTTGTTGTTAGCATTGTACTCTTCATGTCGCCTTGTTGAGTTATCCACAATTCTGAATCACCAACCCGGGAATGGCTACTACATTATCTTCTATTAACGTATCCTCTAACTGTTCAAAAATTGGGAATTCATGAACTTTTGCGTTGAGATATACCTACCCAAATCAGGAAACGGCATGGATCCACGCAAGCCGTGCTTATTAAACGTTCCTTAACATTTCTGGAAAACCTGGGCTGTGGCCCTACTTTATTAAATTCGTATTTTATCAAATTTGGACTCCACAAAGTATTGCAATGTCATAACGAGTCATTATCTTTTATTAGACGCTTCAACTGCTTAGTTGTTCAATGGTAGTTGGCACCGCGTTTAGTTGTGGCAGTGTCAAGAGTCAGAGGTTTAACTCCCGTCCGTCCATCAAGAGGAGAACTAGTGTGTCTGACACAATCCAGTACACCTACAGGACTGTCATTCGCATGTCGAAATATAATTAATTGCGTTTTACCCTCCAATAGCTCTTGCGGTTATAATTTAATTTGAACCACCGTTAGATCGCCTGTCACATGAAACAAGATGCAATGTATGTATGGCGTTAGATGCCACTAGATCTACTGTAACAAAATGCCCTTGTATGTACTAGAATATCTGGAGGTTCTTAATAAACCTTAGCACTACTCTAGGATCTTCTCCCTTCGGTTCGCATAGAATGTGTTCTGCCGCCTCCAGATCTTCTTGGCACAGATGATATATTTGACTTCAGTTCTTTCAGGTGTTGGTATGATAATAACTGTAAACGGTAGGACCATATATAATCAGCAAAAAACCTTCAATGTTCTTATCAGTAGCAAGGCCTGGTTTTAAAATTATTGATCTGATAAAATCTTGAAATGAAAACGTGCACATGAAGAGAGCTTCTTGCCTCGATCAGATTTATTTGTTGCTATTATGTAGTGTAGTCTGTGATTCACTGCTATTTCAAGGAAAGCGTTGTAACCATTATACGTATGTTGGATACGCGAATTTACCAAATTTCAACGTTCACCTGACTAAAATGTACGTAAACAAACTTCCTAATTGTCGATAGTCAATCATTGTAACTGTTGCTGAAATAGATGAGGAAGGAACAATAATGGATACATATGTCCTATCTAGATGCAAACAAAGCTGTTAAACTTCACCAACTGGATATATGAACTATTCTTTTCATTTACTTTGGTATCGGTATAGAGATGTTGGTTTTTACTTGGCATTCTTAAGTATAAAGTAATACGTTATGCAAATTTGCTGAAAAACATTTTTATGAACAAAATTATTATCATTTCTTCAATTCATAACCATATATAATATATATTTATTTAATTATATTTGAAGCGGGTATTAAAATTCACTTAGTAAGATTCTTCGCAAATGTTGCAAAGAACATCACGGCAAAATAATTCGGCGATAACATCTAGTTTTGACGAGAAGGGAGATGTTATGCTGATCTGTTGTGATTTTTTTCAGTTGAATCAAGGTACCAACTTCACGGGTCAAATTAAATTGCTGTGGTATTAGAGGGCCCGCATTCAAATTATGTAGTCATATTTGACCGAAAGAAGACAGTGGTCAGTTTTAAGCCCCATATTTTTTCACTAATATATGCGAATGACTTCCAACGGAATGTACATTGCGATAAAATGTGTCTATGTGTTGACGATACAATACTACTAACTAGAGGATATATGCATGCAGAGCAGCAAAAAAAATCGCAATTAGTGCTAATGGTAGCAGATAAGTGCGCCTTAGAAATGTATGACTAAGTCAGCGTAATACTAATATACTAATGAAATTTAAATTGCTATATTACAGGATTACTAATCATGCCTAAGATTAAAGTAGGTTTGGATGTTCATTAGTTCTTGTTGTTGTTCGTAATGTTTTCATGCAAGTGTATTTTCACAGTTACGCACGTGTTATTTTTAAGCTTCCATATTTCATGCTTCTGTGATTATGTGCTGTTTGATAAAGCTAGGTGGGTTCATGTAATAGTGTTTGATACGCCTTAACCTCACATATATTTTGTTCATTTTATAGTTGCGGCTCTTTAAGAATACTTATGAGTTAGCAAGTAAGCTGCATGCACAAACTGAATATATTTACATAACGTATTCCCGGAGGACAATGTTCAAATAAACTGCATTAATACGCACTCCGAGTAATAAAGTAAAGCAAACGAATCTACTATTTATAAAACGCAGTAATTAAAGGGGCGTACGTCGTTGAAGAGACTGTACGGAAAGTTTAGCGCGTATTACCATATATTACGTTTCTCCAGAGTTTCAAGTCTTAAACATAGTATTATGAAGCATAAATATAAGTTAACGTTGACACGAAAATTCATAGGTGAAACACTATCACGATATTAAGGGGCACTAGGCGCGCATTCATATTTAATTAACAGCGCCGATAAATTTTAGCCCGGTTACAGTTTGCGGCAAGTGATACGTAATTTTTTATCGCTGAAAAGCAGGTCGACAAACGATAAATTCAATTCGAACTAAGAGCCATAATAAATTATCCACGGAAATATAGGGATATTCTTTTTTCGCCAAGTAAATGTAATGAAATTATATTCGACTCCGCTCTCATCTCGGCCGAGCTGCAGATTGTTTATTTATTGACCAACACTCAAAGCAAATTAATGTGGAAAATTTTCGCTTGGCAAATACGTAAGGCTTATTTGAAAATAAATATATTGCTTTGTTTGGAGTTTAAAATATCTTAGTGACTTGGAATGTTTAGGGTTTTACATTTCTATCGATACCTTTCTTTTTATATACTATACTCGAATATGTCATAGCTGCTTTCTTAAAACTTTGATGAAATGCTACTGTTGGGGGACTCCAGTGGAACGATACACTTTCGACTTTTGTATTACAAGTTTATCGCTAGCTGTATCTTATTGAACTCACTTTTATTTAAAACATAAAAAAATGAGCAGAGATTCTGGTTACAACGACTTAAGGCTATGATGGTTGCTATCAGCTTTCACTCTTACTCGATACAAATCGATACTATATTATTCTAATACTCGAACCGACTATTTTTGTCTACCCTTAGACAAAACTGTTTATATTAAGCCAGACATAAGCAGTTCTGGTTTTCGCATAGATACGTCTCGTTTGCCTGACGAATATTCTATTTACATATAAGTTTTAGTTATCAATTTAAACATGTATGACTGAATCAGCATAATTAAAATTGGTATATAGCACTACCGATAAACAAATAGCAAATGAAAGGAACATTTTGAAAGAAAACTTTTAGTTTGCATGTATTTGAGGAATAACTTTGAAGAGAGAACTATAGCTAAGGGTTACCGTGCTTATCTTTGTTACTTACATCACGTATCATTCCTTCTTCAAATTCTTACAAATATCTTACAAATTAGACCTACTAAAGAATATTTATAATTTAATTGAGCAAAATGTCTAAGCTAAATTGTACGCTTGTTTGCAAACGAAAATATTTTCAGAGCTACCGTCTATCGAACATAATTCAAGAATGCGAGAAAATTATTCCCTGCCAACACTTCCCGAAAAGTATGCAACCAGGCCCCAAGGAAAGCACTTTTACTTTACTAGAAACCGTGTCGGAACGCGTAAAGACCGCTTTTATATCTAAACATACAAATCTTGTTCTCTTCGGATTCGATTTTTAAATTGTTTTTAATGGTACCTTTTATTAAATGTTTAAAATGTCACGAGGTAATTGATTGTAATGTCTAGTTTTTCTGTTTTTCTGCCAATTAACATTCATTTTGGTATTCTCCGATGAAGTAATACCAATACCAATACCGATTTAATGTCAACAATACCTAAAATAAATGGAAATACACTTCAGTGTTTTCCAAGCAGATCTAAAGTATAAAAACATTGCAAATTACATTTAAAATGTATCAAACGACATAGAAAGCTATACTCTTCCATCCAAGTTAGAACTAGATTTGAATTTAGAATGATATATGCAAAATCTTTAGATGTTATTATTTATAGGCTGCCAATCTTCCATTACAAGCAAAACGATATATAGTGAGGTACCAGGCAGAACTGCATTTTCACCAAATCTGGAGATTAATTCTTTGGGCGAGGTCGATAGAAAGATTCAGTTCCGTGGGATTAACAGGCCAGTGGAAACATGAAATGTAAATCTCCTGCGAATTATTTTGTAGAGATGTATAGTGAAGTACAATGCGACAGCAAATGCAAAATGTTGGTTTCTCCTACGCGACTACTAAAAATCTTTTCTTGTTTTTATTGCAAAATGTCAAAAAGTATACTTACAGATGGAATTCAAAATCATATTTAGTTACCTACTGTTATGCAACCTATTTCCATAGTAGTATCCTTTTAACGTGCTCTATAGAAATTTCCTTGATGTTTTTAGTACTACTTAAAGGATAAGGTCAGGAAACGTTACATGTACTACACTGAATGAAAAAGATACGTGAATACAATACAAAAGTACGTTAATGTAACTATTTTTTCTAATAAAGTTGATCAAACGCACAAGTTCCATCATTTTAACAAATACATACTTTCGTATATACACTATGTATAATAAACGGGTTTATTGATATAAATAATACATTTATTAACGTTTAATAAAAAATTCCTAAAGTTTGTTTCGCTTCTTACAAAGTAGGTTAATAAGCGAGTATTTATTATATTATTACTATATATATACAGGTTTCAATTTGGTGAACATAGTTCATTATTGTAATAAGTTTATTAATTAATATTTTATCATTTTCTTTGTTGCTTTAACAAAACGAAGTCAATGAACACGATTTAATGAATTCGTTTTCCAATGCATAATTAAATGTAGTTGAATGTCCTAAAGTACTTCGTTTAGAAAATGATACCCATCGTTCTTGCGCGCAGAACATATTTCACTCAGCCGATGAGGCATTGATGTTCCTTTAAAACCAATATTATTCTCCATCTTCAGCAGCTGACTCCAGCGTTAAATTATGAAGCAGTAGTACAACTTATATTTACCTGTTTTAGATGTTTTAGTCTTCTCCTTAATGTTTTATTTTGTTATTTTCAAACTCTTCATGAAATGCTGTGATCGGGGCAATATTCTATATTCCACTAGTAATTGCATGGATAAACGTATGGGAAGATATTTGGTAACGCTTCCTACACGTCGTAGTAGTCGATCACAATTTGTGTTTAAAAAATACTTTTGTACCATAATTGTTAATAGTAGTATTTTGAAGCTAGGAGAACAGAATACGTTGGTATACATTAAAATAATAGTCCCCTTTGTAAAACTATAATGCTAACATTATGATAACGCTCCTTAAACGTTTATAATGTAGTTTTTCAAACCTTGGTATGTCTAAAGATTCAAAGTTAAAACCCAAATAAGCTGTGGAATACTAATTCAACCGAAATTGACATACAAATTTGAAATTTGCAATAATATAAATTCTTTAGGATATTTCTGAATAAAACAGATAACTTTCTACGAATTGAATGTTTCAATCATATAGAGGTAAAAGCAAATGCAAAAACATGTTATTTGATATCGGAAACTCGTTCATATCACGGTATATATTTGAGAATATACATAGTGTTGCACTTAAACGCAACATTTGTTTGAAATGCATATTTGTAACATGAGAAAATATTTTGAAATAAAAGTTGTTTGCCGTTTAAATCTACTTCAAATTCGCATGCTTAAGAAAGTCCAACATAGGCTTTACGTAAGAAATTCCACGACCTTAACTCCGGTAGAAACTAATAGCAAGAAATTCGTGAACCTCCCCTTTCACGGCATATCGAAAGGCGTGGGGAAGGTTTTGAAGAG
>LR736918.1:192984-225454 GCA_902654985.2 Oryctes borbonicus | reverse complement strand
TGTTGTAGCAGAGGCACTTTTTGAGAGCGCTTTGTGTTTTGTTTGGTAATGCTTACTTCTGAAATACTCTGCGTAGCTGGAAATATCAATACGATTGTGTAGTAGTAGATTTAAAGAACACACAACTTTTATCTAAAACTTTTTTGTATATTATTATTATCGTGATATCAAGGAACCATCTTAAGTAACTCTTACATTTAAATATCACCTCTAACACGTATCATTCGTTAATTATATCGAAAAACTTGAATTAATCGATTTTCGGAGGGTGCTTTTATAGATAATTTGGATGGTGATTCGGTTAACTATAAAAATATACGTAGATTCACACATAGATCTTTCTACGTTACAATAAAATCTGTTGCCTACATTGTTTTAAATCAACGCAAATCTTAACGTAATGTACGTATACGTGCTTCCGCACACCACACTTAAAATAACTGTGTTTATTTGTAACAAAACAAAATGTATAACATTGTAACAAAAAATACCTCGTCTCCGTATTTGTATATACGGTTATACGTAGTTCTAATTTATTACTTCTAGACTTTAATTTTGAAACTGCGTCAAAGAATTAAAGCATTAACGTCAGATATAATGGTAACGCTAAGAACAAATTTCAACTGCATGTGGAATAGCTGATTTACATCACAGCTAATCAAAAATATTATTTATATTTAAGAGATTTCTTAAACATTTCGTATTTTCTTAAAATTACATTTTTAATGTCTTTGGTAATGCTTCCTACATGAAATTCAACATCTTCTGATACCTTCTGCGCATTAATACGTAAATTCACACAAATAGAGCATGACGTCATTACTACCACCTCCAATTTTCATATGCAATAATAAGTTCCAAAAATAATGTTTCTTGCTTTAAATAGGGCAAACTTGGCAAATTTGAAATTTTGTATTCTACATTAAAGCATGATGGAGTAAAACATATCAATCGTACTATACGAAATTAGGTAAAATACCACAAAACTCTAATAGAATGATAAATTTTAATTCTTTTTTATTCAAAGCGAGAAAAAGATTACTTTCAAAATTGTAGATTTTAAGTTTTCAAATCAGAATCACCCATGTACACCTTTGTACAAGATAGTCTGCTAAGTCCCTTTTGTAAAGTACATCCTATAGAAAAATCTTAAAAAATATAGCAAGAACAAAGGGATTTCTATTACGGTGCACAAAAACCTACGAATATTTAAATAAGATTGGTAGTTGTGGAGTAGCCTTCCTATTAAAAAAAATTATATCGAAGATTTTTTTAAATTCAACATTACGGCTATGATCTTGCTTCCCTTTGTGCCCTCATTTTTTTTCATTTTCAAAAATGACGCCTGCTGCTTTTATGTTCTCAAGGTTTCGATGGCCATGCAGCATTGTACAGTGACACTATGGTTTGTGGTTTTGTTAATATTTTCTTTGTAAATGTTATATAAGTAACTTTTATTTTTATGTTTTCTGTAGAATTATATGTGATCCATAACGAACAATCTTTCTTTCTTTATGGACAATATGCATTACACGTCTGCCAACAGATATCGAACACTAATGCTTGTTAGTAGACTAACTTCGGGACCTCATAAAGACGTACAGCTTTTGCGCCAGTTTATACACACCTTGTATCTTAAGAAATCTATTTGTTACACTTAAAAATAACTATAGTATAATATAAGGAAGCACTTTCGTATATCGCCTGTATCGTCTAAGTTGCCTAAAATTTCGACAGATTTCTACACGATTAGTATTCACTGACGCTACAGCGCGGTCAATTAGGAAACCATGTCGTTCCTATAAAAACTTTCACGTGCCATGAACTCACCATCAGTCAATCTTCACCGTTCAACCGACACAAGAAGACATGGCTTTCAAGGTAAGGATTTCGCTTTGTAGAACACCGAATTAAAGTGAAATATTTGCGAAATAAACGATGAGGAAGTGAAGTGCAAAAATAAAGTTAAAATGTGCTGATATACAGTGTCTGTGGATTACCTAGTTTCGCTAATTTTCTTTCTATTACTCTAATTCTTTCAGTTCGTCTTAATCCTCGCTTTTGCGGCTGTAGCCAGAGGGAGCGGCGTGGTGGCGCCTGTTGCCAATGTAGCAATAGCAGCCAAGCTCGCCGACTCAGAATTCGACCCAAACCCACAGTACACCTTCGCGTATGACGTCAGGAATGCCCTAACCGGTGATTCCAAGAGCCAAGTCGAGAGAAGAAACGGTGACTTCGTTCAAGGACAATACACGGTTGACGATCCAGATGGTACAAGACGAGTTGTCGATTACACAGCTGATTCAATCAATGGATTCAACGCAGTCATCAGCAAAGGACCTCAGCTTGTAGCGGCACCATTTGTTGCTAAGGTAGCAGCTCCCGTTGTCGCGCCAGTTGCAAGAGCTGTTGCTGCGCCACTTGCTGTACCTGCTCCAGTACCAGCTCTTGCGGCTCGTGTAGCTGCACCAGCACCACTTGCCGTGGCTGCCCCAGCTCCAGTTTTTGCGGCTCGCGCAGCTGCGCCACTTGCTGTACCCGCACCAGTTCCTTACGCTTACCCTACACCTGTGGTGGCTAGATTTGCAGCATCCGTACCTGCCGCCCCTGTAGCGTATGCTGCGTCCCACGGATTTTCAGCTGCATACACGATATAAGAAGTGTATAGCGACTAATTTCTGTTACCTTGTACATATTAAATAGAGTCAAAATTACTATTACTTTTCTTTTATTTCTTCCACAAACAAATTTAAATTGCCAATCAAAGACTAGAAAGTAAGAATGGCTCCTTAATTAAATAACAATTACATTACGAGAGCGTCAATCGATGTTGGAAAAGCATCAAATTACATCAGCCCTTGTTCGAAAACACAAGAAGAAACCAAATTCACTCTGAAGCTTTGACATTTCCTCTGATACTATTACTGAATATTGTTGTCTGTTGCAATGTTAATAGTTTTCATTGCTTTCAAGACGAAGAATTGACTTGATTTTAAAAAGCTTTCATAGCCGGATGGGAATCTTATCTACTAAGCTCAAAAGTTTATAAAGGGAACTGACCTTACCTACTTACAAATAAAGCTATTGGTGACTAGACAGAATTATTGAAAAATAAATGTGAATCATTACATGGGCCAAGCACACACTTCTCAAAATGTTAAAGAATATGTTTCTACTTTTCTGAACTTTGTTTTACTTATCAATTTTTCCAAACAAGAATATGGATCACTAAAGTCTCTACTTATTCCATCAGCTCTTTGTATTTACCAAACATTTACAAGAAATTGAAAGTATCAATCACACTCATGATCCATCGATTTAAATAAATCAAAGCTGCTTTCAATTAGGGATAAGAAGTACAGTATATATAACCTTTTGAAGCTTTTAGATTGGAATATGTAGATGTAAAACACGGGTTGCTTACTTAAAAAATAAGCTTTATAACATTTTTGATATTTATTTATAACTGTATTTCCTATTATGGACTATTTCCTATTGCCACCGGCCTGATTATGATGTGCGGGTTATTTACATTGTTTGCCCCTGTTTGCGGGATCGAATTTCACATCCTTAAACATAATAATGCATTAATATAGGTCTCAATACATAACAGAAATGGACAACTTAAATATGTTTTGCTATACACGAGTAGGCTTACAACACAACAAGAGTTACCGCGAAAGATGGTGAACTTGCCGTGTTTATCTTATAAAGTTCGGGGTAGGAACACAAAACTTTCACTGCTACGCCATTAAAACTTTATTTACATATAAATCCTAACTTATCGCTTTAAGGACAATTCTGTGTACGAGGCTGTGAATCGAATATGTGTTTATCTAGAAACATTTAATCTAATCAATACGCATTCTCAGAGTTTACATCGCGGTATATTAGATCGAAAAGTTCGTTCTCTGTAGTGTATTAAGTATCCGCCACCTACGTCAAATACGTCGCAATAATTTAGATAACGTTATCGGGAATACAAGAAGACGTTTACTTGTATCAAGAAGGTGTTTAAATCCTTTTTAATGTAATTTGATGTTAATCTAATAATAATTAAGAAGCTAATACTTAATCTGATTGTTTGGTATCAAACACGGCTTGAAAACTTCTTTACACTCTTTGATTCTCTAGTATGGGAAGAATTTTCCTTGATTGCTATCATTTCCTTAACGATTTTTCAAGAAAGCATTACTTTATAAAGGGAATACCAGTGGTATTTCATCAAATTCATCTGCCATGATTCCGAAAGAGAATTTCTTAAATAAGCCGGTGTCTACAAACGAACGATTTTTGGGATATAACTAAAAACATAATTTAAAAGAATTGAAATTTCTTTATAAAGTAATAAACAATCATTTCTTCTGATTTAACATACAATGTAAACAAATAACATTCAAAATTTTCATTACGTTCACCATCTTACAAAAGGCACAGTTGAAAATGGGCTTGTAACAACGCCAGGTGTATTGAGTGTCTGTAAATTACTTCGTAGTATTTTGCCAGCTTCGCAAATTCTTTTAACGAGTTGATAGTCGGTGGAATGTTTTCATCAAACTAACCCCATGTATGCTATAAGCAGGAATACCATCATGTTGGTACGCAATGCGATTACATAAACGTAATAATGTTTCATCAAGCAATAATGGTATCATTTTCCCATTTAATTGTATTAGCATCAAGTCGACGTAGCAAACATATGAGACTACCAGGGGTATTGTTGATAGTTCCAATCCATACATTAACACTGAAACACATTTAAGATGATATTGTTTGAAGACAGAAACTCTATTGCCGGTAATTACAGAAATATATTAAATGAATGTCAGTTAGTTCATGGTTTGTATTCACGCACAGTACTTGATCCGCAACTAATTTACTAATATGAAACTTAATTCTGAGTATCACCATCGTTGTTGACGACAGATACAGTATCAACGTAATTCATGTTATAACATGTTGAAAATCGAAATTTCATAATTTACACTTTATAAATCTTTATTTTGTTCTTTATTATGTGTTTCTGGAAAATAACTTATTTCAGGCGTAGATCTATAAGGATATTTTGTTCAACATGATGATAATGCACATCTTAAATGGCAAGAACACTGCGATGAGTTGGGGCATAGATTGTTCACGGGATTATACGGCATACGACAACTGCAAAAAAGTGTTAATTTAGATTCTGTCAGAATGTTTTACTTCGCTTATATCGAATCAAGGATGCGATATGGTCTAATCTTCTGGGGTTCTTCAAAGAAGGCCAATGACTTATTTGTCCTTCAGAAGAGGGTTGCGAGGTGTATGGTGGGGGTTTTTCAAGTAACCTCATGCAGGCCTTGCTTTAGGCAATTAAATATACTCCCTCTATCCTCATTATACATTCTGGAGATCTTACTGTTCTTCAAGAAAAACGAGCGAAAATTTATTCTTACTCGAGATGTGTATGATGCAATGGCCACTCGTGGCTCGGGTAATTTGAGGACATAGGACAACTCTATTTGCGAGAAATCCTCACTATAGAGCCACTCAATACTATAACAGGCTTCCACATGATCTCAAGGCCTGCGTACCACTTTCCCAGTTTAAAAGTAAACTCAGAGTATATCTGCGTGACAAATTGTTTTATAGTGTGGCCGAGTTTCTTAGTAGCTAACACCTATTTCTTCATTATTACCGTTTACTTATTTTATGTTGTATTTTGTTCACATATTTACTTATTTCAACTTTTTATTTACACTAAAGTTTTATTTATATAAAAGTTAATTATACAGTGCCCTAGTTACCTATTGAATCTCTTTTATTATTTTGGGTATTATTATCTAACTTAGATTTTACCCTTTGTACTTGACGATATCTGTTTTTTTCAAACTAACGACAAATAAACATTACATTGCATTGCATTGCATTGCATTGCATTGCATTGCATTGCATTGCATTACATTGCATTACATTACATTACATTACCAACCCGGTAGTTCCCACAAGGGTTCCACATAAGATTAAATCAATGAAAAACTTGCAGCTTGCAACAAGCTTCGTGGTATGGTGGGCGAAAGCTTTTACCCTTGTGTTATGTACAGCAAAATAGTCCCTTTATTGGTATCTTATGTATATAAAACGTTACATCGAATGTTTTCTAGTGTGTGTGGCAAATACTCATAAACATCTATTATTCAAGATGTAAGGCTACACACAAAAGTTCGCTCTGATGCATAGCTAATTTAAAAATTCGTGCAGAATCTAAAAGAAGAAAATTAGGAGTTGACATAAGTACAACCAACGATAACGATACGTATACTCCACTCAATGGATGCAAGTAATTACAACCCAGAGTAAACATAGTTTTAAAGAAACTTGCAACATGGAATACAAACACAATACGCAATTACTCCGTTCCTCCGCTTGTCTACATAGCACTATCCAAACCGTGCCAATTATTATATAACCGAAACGATTGACAAACTTTTACAGATCAATTGAGCATATACGTTGACTGTGTGCATATTAAATAGCCAGCAAATATGCTGAACACATTGCGGGAGGTGTGCGTGATCGTTTTGCATAGACAAATACCTTGCGCCAGCGTTGCAATCTATTTTGAACACGAATTGAGAATATGTAAGCTTACACCTTTCGTAACTTTTATCATTGTTTTATAATTAGGTGTTGGAAACAGAAAAGAGGATTTCATTTTTCTATATTGGTATCAAACATAATATATACAGAGTTGATTATTACATTATACACATGACAAAGGAGCACGTTCATTGTCTTCTAAAAGGCATATTTTAGAGGTGCTGCTACTTTTGCGGCAATTGGAGCAGTATAAGCTACCGGTCCAGCAATGGGGCCGCTGTAAGCCACTGGTGCAGTGTAAGCTACTGGAGCAGTATAAGCGACTGGAGAAAGTGCTCTGTTAACCACTGAAGTGGTGTAAGCTGATGAAGCATAAGCTACTGGAGCAGCAGCAAATCTTGCAACTGGGGCCGGGGCAGCAACTGGAGCTGCAGCTAACCTCGCTACCGGTGCGGTAGCAACTGGAGCTGCAACTACTGGAACGGCTACTTTAGCTACTGGCGCAGCAGCTACTACAGGCGCAGCAGCTCTGGCAACCAGAGGTGCTACAGCTTGAACCAAGGGTGCTTTGCTAACAATAGCATTGAAACCGTTGACTGGATCTGCGCTGTAGTCCACTGTGCGTCTCGTGCCATCGGGATCGATGAGGCTGTATTGTCCTTGCACGATATCACCATTCCTGTTTTCGATTTGACTCTTAGAATCCCCGGTTATAGCGTCTTGAACATCGTAGGCAAATGTGTATTGAGGATTTGGATCATATTCTGAATCGGCAAGTTTAGCCGAGAGGGCAACTGGAGCTACTACACCTGCTCTGGTGACAGCTACCAAAGCTGCAAGGAGTACAAACTGGAAAAGGAAAGAAATTTAAGTCAATACAATATTCCATAAAGAATAAACTGGGTTTAGATTAATTTTACTAATTAAGGCCGAACACTTTATAGATTAATCACATTCATAAAAGAAGACACACTATTCACTACATCACGTTCCCTATTCATTCGATGTGTATTATCCACTTCAGCCCTTAAAGATGATCTATTAACGCTATTTTTCTTACCGTGAATGCCATTGTAGTTTGTTTCGATAAGACAATTGATGAACTGATGATGAATATCCACTTCGACAGCGTATTTATACTTCTTCATACTTCTATTTCATAACCCCCTTACATACACATGTCGAATTGTAAAGCGCATACTAATTATTTATTGCAATTACTCAAATTTGTATGTCGCATCTGCGACAATTAGTAAACGCATGCATATTTAGTATATGTTGTCTGCTGGATTACGTAAATATCTCAGAAATTGAAGAGATTTCCAAACTTACACGACATCGTTTTCTTGCCGTTAGATAGACACATCTAAATTTGACAACGCTTACTTGATATGCAGGGAACGTCCGCAGTTAGAGTCGTCGCGAATCGCCAATATAATTTGTAATTCGCTGTTTAGAGTTGGAATAATATAATTCGTATGCAAATAAACCTAACCCTTTAAATTTGAAACTAACCAGTTGGAAATTATCATACTGCTGTGTATTATATTAAACATTAATCTCGTTTTCATTAAGTTGTGTGCATTTGACAGTAGAATTAGTGTTTCATGCGGTAAATATGTTTGAATAAGTTTACGTATGTATTTTAATTTAATTCAAATAAACAATGTACTTCAAAGATTTGCAGTGAAAATATAAGAATAATTATCTAACATAGATATAGTAATCTGATAACACTTGCAACGCCAACTCATAACCTTTTCCTCCATAAATACAATGCCTATCCATATTTTCATCAAGACACGTGTTTTCGAAATGCACGATAGGCAAAACCATAGCTATGAAATTCTGACTTTTTCAATTATATTTTAGTAAACGCATCGAGGAGTACCACCATCTTCGGACGGTATCTGAGAAAAGTTAGCCTCTACGTTTAACGTGAGGGGAAGAAGTAACGGGTACTCCTAACTTGCAAACTGCCTTTTCTATGTTGCGACTGTTTGTAATTTATCTTCTACATTCTGGCGGGCTTACACACACAAAATTCGTATTTCTAGTTTAGAATGATCCGAAGCGTTCAAGTCCTTCTATTATTGTGCTCTTTTGTATATCACACAATTAATACTTTGTATTTTGTTTCGCAACAACTGACTATGAAACCAGTTGTTACGAAACTTGAACTTTAGATTGCCAACTTGAAAATTCAATTTTGTGTAGGTAACGTTGAATAAATATCCTACCTGCAATAACTTGTACAAAGGTACCACCCCATGAAAGTTGCTCACTATGAACCGTTAGCTTAGCGGTGAGAGCATTGCACTGAAATGTTGAAGCGAGTTCGAGGCCCCCTGACAATTCTAGCTACTGTTGAATATACCAAATTAAGGCAATTATCTTACCAACTCTCATGCAGGTGATTATATGTAGATTCTCAGAAGTACTACTTCGTGAAAGTTGCTCCCAAAAGTCGGCAGGTTCGAGCCCCTGCTACGCCTTCTCGTCGGGAGAGTAGTAGGGGGAAGAGGAGTTCCAAAGTTACTTATCGATTAACTTTCACGCCCTTCTGGTGATGAAGAATTTTAAAGGACATTCGTGGCCGCTTAGCCCAGTTGACTACGGTCGTAGGTCGCGGTATATAAGGAGAAAAAAAAAGATTCTGGCTCCCGCGGCAGAAGCCACCTAATCCGGACGTGCTCCGTATTCGGTACTCGGATGTTAGGTAAAAATACGCCCTCAAAGGAACAATAATTCGGGTCTTGCGCCCTCCAAAAGTTCATTAAGATAGGTCCTGGATAAAGTGCGCCCTCCAATAGAACAATAAGACAGGTCTTGGATAAAATGCGCCCTCCACAGGAACACTAGGACGGGTCTTGTATAAAATGCGCCCTCCACAAGAACTCTAAGAACGGAGAAATTAACGGTAAGACGAAGATTTACACGAAAAAGGAATAGCTCAAGTATGTACATACCTAATACAGGATTAGAGTTCTTCCGTACGCAAAGGTTGGGTCAAATGGCGAAGTTCGCACGCTAAGCCAACACACTGTGTTCGATTACAACACACTGTGTTTGATGCTCAAAATTTGTAACCGAATTCACTATTCACTTTCTCTGGGTGAAAGAGCTTCAAAATTGTTAAATCTCACGTTCTAGAATAAAATAGTTTTTGTGATAAAACATCACACAAACGCACCAATCGGAAAAACTATCATAAATTACTTAAAGTACAACACGGTACGACCTCTATTGCGAAGATGGGAAAATAGACCGCGGAAAACTATTTCCTTAAGTAATTTTAAATAAGTAAAGATAAAAGGAGACAAAAACACTTACGCAAAATCTAAAATCCGAGAATTATCGAAGCAGTACATGAAGTAAAAATGCTACAAAATCCGATCAAATAGAATTTTAATAACGATAATTCGCACGGTGCGAAATGGGTTGCCTAGCTATAAAACAAATTGGAAATGCATCGAAAGGAAAAGTTCGCAAGATTATCAAAATACAGAGTGGTTGCAAAAATTGCACGTAACACCCCCACGGCTCCATGTTATTTCGATCATTAACGTTTTTCTTTATATTATTATGATTTGGAGCGTTGTAGTCGTTTTGCTATTGTGAGTATGAAGTAATTTAGATTGTCGACTTGATAATTCAATTTTGTGTAGGCGAACCGTTATAGTAGTAGTGAGGGCATTGCACTGAAATGACACAAAGGTCGGCGGGTTCGAGCGACCCACAGTTCCAGTTGAGTAGAACATCTCCAGTCTCGTCGCCTGCGTGCGAAATTTCAATTAGGATGTACTTGGAAATACAACAGCTGGAAGTACTCCCTCTTCGTGGTCAATTGGTACAAAAGAAAATACAGGGTGCTTACTGCGTGATATACAAATGTGCACAATAATAAAACGACTAGAACGCTCCAAATCGACAAAGATCTTATGCAATCTTCTGAAATTCTACATGTAATCAGCTGCATGTGAATTGGTAACATAATTTCTTTAATTTGGTATATTCAACAGTTGCTAAAATTATTGAAATAATAAAAAAAACGTTAATTGTCAAAATAAAATGGAAGCATATAGGGGCTCGAACCCGCCGACCTTTACTTCAATATTTCAGTGCAATGCTCTTATCACTAAGCTAACGGTTCGTCGGAGCAATTTTCATGAAGTAGTACTTTTATAGAAGTTATGGCAGCTAGAATATGTGTTCAACGTTTCCTACGTAAACTTGAATTATCAAATCGGCAATTTAAATTACTTCATAGTCACAATAGCAAAACGACTAGAATGCTTCGGATCATACTAAGACAGAATAAGGTAATATGAAATATGCTCTGTGATTTCTGTGGATTACTTCGAACCAATTTGGAAACATTTACGTATGCAATTAGATTGTTCTTTGTGTTAAAGTCTTACGCATTCATAATGCCTTTCTGGTACCTACACACCTTTCAAATACACCTTTTATTATTCAGATTACACCTTTCGAATATCGCACCAAGTGGCGGGGCTTGTGACGCTTCAGGTCACACGACACCCGAACCATCATCAAATGCTCAGTCTTTTCTTTCATCGCAAAAAAGTAAGTCCACTTCATGAGTACCTCTACAAATTTCACATCCTACCAAGAACCTATATACTAGATCTATTCTACGATACAAGCAACAAAACGTCGGACACCGCTTTTGATCCAAATCTGGATACTCATCCAAATTCATTTAAAATTGGTAATAGCATTATCAACTTCTCGGGTGCTGATATTGTGATCAACAATAAAGTGTACAAAGGTACTCCAGGTCTGTATGAATTGCTGTTGAAAGAAACAGCCCAACATGTACACTCAGAAAGACAAAGACGCATGTTGGGGTATCTTGGAAAATTCACATGTGTTACATCGCAATTTCGATCCCAAGGAACAACTAATGGAGAACAAAAGCTATAAGTATAACAATATAATCAAACCATTATTAGAACGAGCATCCGGTCAAGGTTATATAATCGGAATTTGACGCTGCAAAACAGTTGAGAGGTAGCAAAAGTTATCTTATCAATATGTTATTGGGATAACGTGAATGAGCAAGCTGACCGACTTCGTCTACTGATGGCATCGCTAACTGCAGCAAATAGTAGTCATGAAAACGAAATCATGTCTATATTGGAAGAACTGAGATGGGCAGGTGTTATAGAGTAAATAAAGCTAGATTGCTATAACCATACCTACCTGTATTACACTTTTTCTTTATATGTATTGTAAGTGCTATACTTTAAAATAAAACGAACATGTATAATCATAAAAGTCTCTTATTCTACTATTCTAGTTTTATTAATGCAATTCCTATATCTCATCCAAACATTCATTTATCAATTTAAATAAATCTGCTACGTTGCCGAAAGGATGTTTTAGAGACATTCTCAAATTTCACCCTAAATTCCATCTAAATAATTTCCAAAAGAAGTTTGGCTTTTTCTCTTTCGAAGAATTTTGGCTCGAACGATATTAGATGTACTCTATTGCATAGAATATATACGGGGATTGGTGGTATGAGATGATCGCTTACTTCATCCAATCTTGCCCGATTTTTTTCAAGATGTTCTCCGTCTCATATTCACACGTTGGAGCTAGGCTATAATACAATACAACCCAATTTGGGTTTTAAATTTGTGCAACTATTAAATGTATTTCTCAAGTCTCGTTCGTAATACGTCTCGCTCCATGCTACATGTGTCTAGGTTTTCATATTAAAACATAATGTATGTACAATAGTTTATCTTAATCCTAATGTACTTGTTCATCATTAACAATAACAATACAACGGAATAGTGTCTACGTACAGGAAGCCATAATTTCCGGTTACTACTTTTCTGCATCTATGAAAGTTAAAAATAAACACACGATTGCAGTTCGATACAAAACAATTTGAAAATACTATACCGTGAATTAAGCCGCGAGTTGTGCCCAAAATTATGCTGATATACTTTTGTTTTCCAGGTTAGCATGATGCCAGATAAAGACAATGAGGTCGAACTAATCGTGAGTAAACTTTAATTTCTTCCCCTCCTTGTCATAATAAAGACATATCTATATTCCGTTTTTGCATCGCGTTCAGCCTTCCAGAGAAATGGCGTTAATGAAAACTGATATGAAGAGTTCCTCTTCTGTTTTCCTTTAACCGGTCTTGTAGTGAATTTAAAGTTTAATTTATTACGCGTTTATGCCGATTTATTGTTACTTCTTTTCTACAATTTAAATTTGAGAAAGTAAACGAAACAAAGAAAAGGGGGAAACTTTGATCAAGAACCATTGAACCTTATGTACCTAGAATACTATATTTCCAAAATCTAAAGTAGTATATACACAAAACATTACATTCTCAAATATAAAAATGCAAAAAACGCACATTAAGAATAGCCATTGATTAATTTGGCTATTATAACTATCCATTGGTTTTGCGAAAAAAAAAGGGGAAGAAGAGAAATTTATAGAAGGGGGAATAGAGAGGTAGCTAAGATAGATGTATGTGAAAACTGATGTTTAACATTTTTGAAACACATTCATGTGGTAGTTATCCGTAAAAATATCCTTTATATAGATAAGTGTTATATATAAAGACTCTGAAGTTGAAATTTCAAGAATTAGTAAAATTAAAGCACACATGTGCAAGCACAAATTCATAGAATTTTCGCAAACCAAATAGTAACTTATACATAAAAAAAAATAATACAGTTAATAATTAGATTAAAACAACACAAAAGTATCGGCACATGCCGCACCACACTAGTTTATTTAATTAATCCGAGTCGGCCATTTCAAGGATGAGTCGGATCCTTTGAGGATGGGGATCCCACGCATCCTCGAAACGATGCCATACTACGCCACAGTCCTTACTATCATTATTAGATTAAAATATTGTAAAATATATTATAAGCAACTTGTAAATAAACATTTTAAAAAGGAATAAAACAACAAGCCAACAAAAAAAGTTTTCTTTTCGATTGCTAAAGATTTTATACTTAACATTACATTTTAAGCAAGGAATTTAGAAACAATTTACATTTCTACTAATTGGCTCTAGTTTTGGAGTAATGTATAACAACAACATTTTCACTTCATTCCAGTTAGAACTGCATTTTTTCAATGGTTGTGTCATTCCCGACAACTGTAATTTTTATGTCACGATAAACGAGAGTTTGCCGACTTTTTCCGACATGTCGCAAAATGTTTACACGCGCAGTACCAAGTATCGCGCTGGTACCCCTGAAGTGGCGTAGGGAATATTGTTTATTTGTTTAGTTGCTTAGAGAGTACTGTCGAATAAGGAAGTTAGCATAAATATGAGTTTGCCTAGAAGGGTTTGTCTTAACCATCCAGATGTACTCTGTTACATTTGTGGTGAATATACCATGGAAAAACAAAGCCAAATATCACCGATTTTGTAAAGAAGGAGTAAGTTTCTTATTTTAGTTTCGGAGAATAAGCCTTGGGTCCCCATAAAATGTGTAAAACATATGTGGAATCTCTACGGCAATAGACAATAGGAAAGAGAAAAAGCTTAAACTTTGCTGTTCCTATGGTGTGGATAGGACCAGAAAAACATAACAGCGATTGTTACTTTTATGTTGTGAGTGTAAAAGGCTTTAATCGCTACAAGAAACATAAATGGGAATGTCCTGATTTAGAGTCAGCAAGACAACCATTACCACACCTGTTTACACATTACAGCCCCTGTTTTCGTTGTCAGATGTGGAAATGCTGACGAACTCACAGCCTACTACAACCACTACAGAATCTACTAATGAACCTGAATATAAGGACAATTTGCCAATCCCACAACAGTTTCCTCAGGAGGAGCTAAATGATTTGGTACGTGATTTTCACCTGTCGAAATATTCATCTGAACTTTTATCATCCAGATTGAAAGAAAAGAACAACAGCTTATATGAATGACAGATAGCCGGCAATTCTTCCATACTTCAAGAATGAAAATAAAGGACTTGTTTAATAATGACAGTGCAGGACTTCTTTTAAAAGAGAGTTTATATAAATATGAGTCAAAAGATTCGCGATTTTTTATTAACTACAAGAATCTTGAAAGGTGTTCTATTGCATAATGGAAATTGCTATGCATCCATCCCAGTTGCCCATTCAACGAAGCTCAAAGAAGAATACGAAAATATAAAGTTGGTTTTGTTGAAAATCGAGTATCAGGAGCATCAAAGGCCTGTTTGCGTTGATTTAAGGATGGTGAATTTTTTGCTTGGGCAGCAAAGTGGATACACCACGTACCCCAATTTTATCTCTATGTGGGATAGTAGAGCATAGCAAGATCACTGGACGAAAAAGGAATGGCCACTTAGAGAAGAATTAACTGTAGGTGAAGCGAGCATCATAAACGAATCTTTGCTTGACAGGGATAAAATCATTTTGTCTCCACTACACATAAAGCTAGAGATCATGAAACAATTTGTTAAAGTCTTACATAAAGAAAGGGAATGTCCTCAATTTCGCAAGCTCATTAACGACTTGAATTTCCCAAAAGTCATGACTGATGATGAAGCTTCTGCTTGGTGCTCTTTTGTTACTGTGCTTAAGAACTTCTTAGGTAAAATTATGCAGAACATTATGAAAAACTCGTACGAAATGTGCTACTTAATTTTAAGAGAATGGGTGCTAATGTGAGCACTATCCGCATAATTATTTGGACAGAATTCCGGAAAACCACGGTGAATTTAGTGGAGAACAAGATCAATACATAAAGTGAATGGAGCAAAGGTATCAAGAAAGGTAGGATACACACATGATGGCAGACTATTGTTGGAACCAGGAACGTAATTGTTTTCAAGTCCAACACAATGGAAATGCCAATAATTTTTTAATTTTAATATTGTCTTTCTTCATACCTTCCCAAAAAAAAGGCATTCATAAAAACTGGAGTCAATATTATAAAACTGTTAGCAAATATGAAATCAACAAGAGTAAGTTACCCTGAATCTGCTCTAATAACGGAAACAATAAAATCGCTGTTGGCCAGTGTTATTCAAAGAAGTAAAAATAAACCGGCGTACCCAAAATAACAAATTAGACTTTAAGTTAATGAAAACACAAGTAGTTGAAATTACTTCTTTTGTGAACTTCAACATACAGAATACTTATTTAACAAATTCAAATATCAATGACTAATAAACTATGCATTAATACAAGATACATATCTTTCTAGATTGATGTACCCGGTAAAGTGGTTCAAGTTGGAACTAACGCAGTAGTAAGTACCAATGAGAAAGCTTACCAGAAAAAAAAAGCATCTGTAATCTTCTCAAAAAGTTCGCCTGAAATTTAAATACCCGCTCTGTTTACTCTGCATCTATTAAACATTTCAGCGGAAACGCAGGAACAATGACACACAAATATTTATTTTGGATTTATAGGTCACGGAATCAAGCGCAACTCTAGAGAACGAACAAAGAGATGTAAAATCTTTAGTAAGTGTTTTCGTGCATAAATCACCCTAGTTTTATTTAAACTTGCCTGCATTTATGAAATTTAGGGCGAAGTTACCCCGACCAATTCAAAGTGCGATAAAGAAGTCCAAGTTTCCGTAAGTTTTGTGTGGTGCATAACTTATTGTTAGTTAACTTTCTTTCATAAATAATCGCAAACAAGGAAATGTTTTAAGTTGCTTATAAGGCAAATTATTTTCAGAATTTCTATTTATTTACTAACAATTCACACATACACTTAATGACACTCCCTTGCAGGTAACAATGCTTACAGAACATTTAAAAAGCTCCGATGTCTTCTCCGTAAGTCACTAAATTTACATTAAGCAGGCTAAATTAAAATTAATCATCATATCTATGTATTATATAGGATGAGAACGAGCCAGACAAAGCCTTCGTTTACACTTTTTTGTAAGTTTCCGTTATGTTGTACATGTTCCAACAATGTTTATTATCATACGACTATTATTATAGCTAATAAACGCGAAAGGTGTTTCCACTAATATAAAAACCGAAACTGTAAGTGTTCTAATTATAAATGCTTCAACTAATGTTTACAAAAATCTATCCGCCCAAAGATTGTTTGGCAGCCTGCCCTCAATTTGGCAATAATTCGGTTGCTTCCTCTTTTCCATTTAAAATATTGTGTGTTTATGTTGCCTCATATTAATTTATATTTTGCTTTTCTTAGACACCAATCCTCACATCCAAAGATTGATCAACAGTAGCACAAATAAGCAGATAATTCAATTTTCGTTTTAAAGTAAATTAATTCTTTCTTTATGAATAGTTCTTAAATATACCACGTGAAAAAAATAACGAAAAACCCTGCAAATGTTTTTAATTTTCAACAAAATTTCGTATAGATGTTTATTCTGTTGAAAGTAACAAATTATAAGAAAGCAATCAATTTTGCTATCGTTTTTTATGGAAGTCCAAGAAAAAAAATTGTTTCCATAATTTAGGATCACTTTACTTATTCGATTATAACATTATATACAGAAGCGCCAATATTTCGAAATTATCGCCAGTTAAACGATTTTGAGAGTTCGTATCGTGGACTACATGAAGCGGTAAAATCGCTAGGCGGATGCAAAGAGATATTGCTACAGTTATTTATTGTTGGAGAGATTGGCCTCAAGAAGGCAACTAACACCGTAGAAGAACATATGGGCCGCCTAGAAGAACGACTAGAGTTGCTCATCACTAAGGATTAGCAATGTACCTCAGGATCTATGGGTTTGGGTTGATTTCCTATCGTCCAAAATGAATACTACCGCTCACTAATCGGCATCGTGCCTTTAGATTATGATGGTGCAATGTACGGGCAGATTAGGATGAAGAGTGGAAATATATCGTTTTTTCAACGAATCTCGCCTTTGTTTGTGAGCCCATGGTGGTCGTAGACGAGTTCGACATCGAAAAGAAAAGAGACGTCTTTTGAATCTTTTTCGTAGATTGCGCTTAGAAAGCGGATTTTGGGTGAAACTAATGTAGAAAGTGGGGCTTCTCTAATATCCCGTCGAGGTTACTTAAATGTTCAAATGTATATTTACGAACCATTCGCTTTACCATATGTCCAATGTCCGCCGTCATGTTGCAGCAATTTCTTTAAGATTCCCGCAAGAATCTAACGTCAAATTCTCGTGATTGCCATACCTGTCGCCCATAAAACATGCCTGAAATATCGTAGATTGTAGGCCCGGCATGGTTCCTAACATGATGCCCTATAAGTTGCATGGAAATAGAAACTTACAGATCATCTTATTAAAAGCATGTCTAGATGAACAAAACTAGAACATGTTCGTTTAGTGAGGTAGTAACTTAAACTACAAATTTTTCCTATGTAGGGTACTAATTTCTCAATGAAGATTGAATACATTTGTACGAAATTTGATTCAAAGATATAATAATACTATTACTGAGTTTTTCGTTCTCTCTGTCACATAGTATGTTTGAAGCCGACAAATTTTATCTACTACATTTTGTTTCATTCATTTTGTACGGGCTCTGAAGTTCTTTCATCAACAGGACACTAGAATTGCTCTTGATATTTGACATTAGAGACAGCAATTGTGATACAAACACAACAAAAAATATGATTTTGTTATCTTCTAATATTAGATTCTTATATCTCGAAGGTTTCCTTTATAAGCAAGCTCAATATATAACAGCTAATCTAGTGTAACACAGATTAGATACATCCTTACGAAATACTTTACCTGAATGGTTTTCATTTTTGGCATGTAATAATTGTAAATGTCCTCTATTCGTCAAATTGTGCGCGTTTGCTTTTTATTCGGGGATCGACATTTAGGGTTCAATGTTGATACGAAGTTATCATTTATAGAGTGCCTATGAAGAACCGGTGCAGCTTCAGCCTGATATAAATACAAGCTCCGAAAAACGAAGGTCTTTCGTTCAAGAACTGCATGTAAGTCTATTATGTTTACTGCAGTCGCTATTGTGTACTTCCACATTAACTTTCCTTCTAGCTAAATAATGAAATTGCGAGTAATGACCAACTAAAAATTAAAGACGTAAGTAAGAGTTTTCTAAATATTTTACTAAATATCTATTTGTTGTTTTAATTTAAAAACTACAAGCTAGCATTTATAACCTTGTAACCATTATAATTGTAGCAATTTTCTCTTCTTTACATCATTTATATTAATAGAAGCAAATAACAACTAATATTATTAAAAATTAACACAATGCCGAAATTTGCTATATTTACCAACTTAATTCTATAGATGTAGGGTGCCCCAACCTTCTGGAATTGTAAAACTGCGATTATTGTGTAAATGGGAGGAGCTTCAACATGTTCTGATATTAGATATCTTTTTAAAATACTTTTATCTGCTAATAAATATTCCCAGATACTGTCCGAAAACCTAATACGTCAGAATGACCTTGCTTCTGGTCCATCTTCAATACTTCAATGGCTGGACATCCCTTCTTGTCTGGCGTTTTCTCTGGTAAGAGCTGAGAAGAAGTCATTCTGTATACCTTTTCTGTATCTACGGTAAAGAAAATTAATTTAACATTTTTGCACCATCTTCTCACAGCTTTCGAATTGAACGCGAGTCTTGCATTTAAATGTTGTATCCAAGTGATTTCTAATGTTAATATTGTTTAATTAGCATAGTAACGATAAACACAAGGTACCGACGTTGGCATTTTTAAACTGTCGTTTCAAAGTTTTGAACTCGAGTAGCTACTTACAGACAAATTTGAATATTACATCCAAATGGTTTCTGGTGTTAGTATTGTTTGGTTGAAATAACAATACAAACGGAAGAAACTGACATTAACGTTCTTACTTAGTTATCATTTCTGATTTGACAAAATTTTGTATTCAATACAACATTCGGTACAATTTGAAGAGATTCTGGTACCATGTCCAAAATTGTATTTCAAATTTTTGGGAAACAATAGCTACCTTCACGTTTAAGCTACGTAGCACAAAAATATAAGTGTTTGAGAATTCGCTGGAAACAGAAATATAAAATCTATATTGCATGGATCTGTTTTTAGATAAAGAAACTAAAAACATACTGACATTCAATGCATTCGATTTAAAATAACAAAGTGTGTGGCTAGCTGTTTACCGCTTAATATTTACACAATAGGTGAAATTCTACAATTTTCTGAAGATCGGGCAATGCTGTATATTGAAAGTACCCAAGTGATCCTCCGAAAACCAACCAGATGGAATATAATCTCAGAAACCTGGTGCACTATTGTAAAAATGTTCAAACGAGTCGAATTTGTGTTCACTGAATCACCCTGAGATGTAACTAAAAAACACTCGAGTTTCTTTGCAAAGAAAATTGGATAATTTTTGAAGCTATATACATATATGGAAATATGACCTTTCCAATAAGAAACTCATTTTCGATGGGCCACCGAATGTGTTCGAGTAGACGAGAATCGAAACACTACATTTTTAATACATGTCCTCAATATTTCTTAACTGTTTTGTATAACATCAAACCGAAACCGTGGATTTTCCTGAACTAATGAGAACTGTTAAGTTTTCTTACACAAAAATACGTACGCAATGTATGTTTTCATTATCCATACTATGAGCTATTAATATTTATCCAATTAAATCACAAATGTTATCATTCAATAAGCTTAATACAGTTTTCGGTATAGATTAATGTATTCGATGGTATGCTACACTAACCTAATTAATAGTATTAGTGGCATAGCGGCACCGCCTAACGTTAAATAAGAAAAAGATACATACACAGGCCTGTGATATAATCTTGATAGCATTTTACTCGAGATATTAATATCTGTAACTGAAAACGCTATTGTTAACCTTGTACGGTAAACGTCGGTTTTCAACGTTTCTCCCCGAAGAGATTTAATTCTCTTTAATTTTAAAATTTACACATTCATATAGGAACCACCATTGCCTTCAGATGAAACTTGGCTCATCACAACAAATTCTGTCTCTAAAACCGACGACACGCAGCTAGAAGTAAGTTTTTTATTTTTACTGATGTGTGATATCAAACGATCTATTGATGTTGCTAAAAAAGTCAAGTACACTAGCTGGAGTTTTCATGCGCTAACACACATTTTTAGGTTTTTAAATAAATTTCTGTGAATATCGCCATAAACCAAACTAAACAAGAATGTAGGTTGTATGAAAATCTAAATCGTAAGGTCACACATATTGATAGAAGAACATACAGTGCATCGATAAACTAACACAGAATGTTTCCATAACATGTATTAAGTAATTTTCTGAAAAAACGCTCTTTTATTTTCATAAAAAACATTAGATGGTCCATTTTTTTCAATCAATTTTTTATGGTTATGACATCAACGTATTCTCATTTCAATCGTACTTCAATTTTTTCCAACAGAAATTAATCCTCTCTCAATTTCCCAGTAGGACAATATCCTGTTTTGAGTCATTTGCTTACCGTTCATCCGCTTAAATACCTAGAATTGCACGTTCAATGTACTTTTTGGGAGAAATCAACGAAAAACATATAACCCAAACGATGAGGTTTCAAATCCGGCCGGGATTTGATTTTCAATTGCGGATAAAAATCGGTACATGCCTTCTTATTGAATAAAAAATATGATGTTTGGCACGAAAAAAGTTCCTACCGAGAATTGGAACACCACTGGATTCGACAAAATTCTCGTAGAGTTTACTAATGATCATAATAATGAATGACTAAAAATGGGAGAAATAATGGATACCTAGAAATATTCCGTAACCTGATTCCTCACCCAGTAGTACAACAACTATGCTTAACGCAGTTAGTGGAACTCTCAACTTTCAGTTTACGTGTTAGAGCTTTTAAAATTGCATTTACCTAATTATCGCGTGGATTTAGCAAGAGGATTGTAAAATAAAATGGCTCATTTGATTAAAGAAGAAAGAATTGAAGTGTTGATGATAGTAGGATGCTGTAACAGACTATGAACTCACAAGGAACTGAACGTTTTCCTTGAAACGTAAGGTAATGCACATAAACGCATGCAAATTGAATTAAACCATAATATTCACAATTGCAAAAATTAAGAAAAGAAAAGTACTATCTTTGAAATACATTTAAAAGATGTAACTGACAATGACTATCGATTACAATTTTATGAAAAATTTATGTACGTTGTGATTTAACCCTATTTTTTTTAATAATGATATAATAGATCGTCATAACCGGATATATTGGCTTCGAGAGAATCCATATTGGATTCAACAATGTAAAGAAATGTTTGAGCTTGAAAGATAGGAAGTCGTCTACTAGATCACTGAAGAAAATTCAATTGCTACTAGATAGTTGAAGTTTCTATGTGACGATTTGATCTCAAATTTGACAACTTTTTTTCGAAATAACGATAATGCTGATACTTCTCACCTACAAACTTGGTTCCAGCAGAATTAGAGTCCTCCTCATTTTGATACTGTTATAAGCTTGTTCCAACTGACGGAATCATTTCGGAACCGTGTGGAGTATGCGCAAACGAAACTGGCATTGCAACAACCCTAGAACCATCAACAAACACCGAATTGTTTTTGAACCGATTCAAGACCAGTGAAATTCTGATTCTGAGTAGGAACTGGAATAACTCGTAGTTTCTTAGCGCATGTGCTTAAAACAATTCATTACTGATTCAAGATCGGTAAAATATTTCTCTGTTGAAACAAATCTATTACTATCGTTCTAGATAATCACAGCAAGGACTGTAGCGTAGCATGGCAAACAACGCCACCCTCCGCATCACATAATTTTAATAATTAATTAATCCGGGGCGGCCGTTTCGAGGATGCGCGGAATCCACATTCTCACCTTCTCAAAACGGCCGTCCTGGATTAACTAATTACTAAACTAGTGTGGTGCGGAGGGTGCCGATGCTTTCGTGTTCATCATTCTAGATCTTCAAATTATTTTTGTTAAATAAAAACGCATTGATTTACGTTAATTTTTCTCAAAAAACATTCTGTATTTTGTAAACGGTAACAGAATTACCTAGAAGATAGGATTATCATTGTAATTTCTGATGAAAAAATTACATTGAAATTTCTGGGTCAACTGTACATAATATAAATTCGAATAATTTTGTTTACGCGTTGAACTAAACTTTTGAACGATATATCAAGGAGGGCGCGCGACCTGGCTCGTTTATGAAGAAACCGTAATACAGATAAAAAACCGTGTGTAAATTTACTTGTGAAAAACTGTTATTTAGAGTAATAATATAAGCTAATAAATCGTTAAATTTATACATCATCCAAGATATCCGTTTTTTCATTCATTTATTCTGGATTCACTAAATTCACCTGCAAATGAATTTCCATTCTAAAGCAAATATAACTTGTTCTACTTCCTGTTTACTATTTGAAGATTAGTTAGTGATGTTTTCGTTAATATTTAATTTTTTTTTGTAGTACCTAAACTGTAATGTGTACAACGGATAATGATAATTAACTCTGCTCTTCCTACAAGTCTGCTAGACTTAATATAGGAAGCATTTTCCTGAGAGCTGATCAAAAAGTACTATACTGAATTCTTTCATGTTTATGTTTACGTCATTATAAAATGAAATCGAATGTTTTGTGATAATTTCTATGTAGTACTAAAATCTCGTAACAAATGTTGTTAGCAATTTATGGTCGCACAAAATGAATTTTAGTCGATGTATATATCTAATACTAGACGTAGAGACACTACAAAAAACTTTTCGTTCGTTTATTGAAAATAATTAAAAGGAAACACTAGATAACGAGTTAAGTTCTACTTTATGTCGCCCTCATCACTAACGATTTTCATATTACATCTTCAATAAACTCTTTTCTTTATTTACCTTCGTATTATTTAGGACGACTATCCACTGGAATTCGATCCATTCAACCAAGAAGTACCGAACTTATATGAGCAAAACACTGAAATAACTGTAAGTAACATCAAAACTAATGTTGCCGTTTCATACTGCAGTTCTGTAATTTCTAGAACAATGATGACAAAAGCGGCAATGATACAAAGGTTGCTGTAAGTTTTATGTTAAATGAGTTCATAATTACTGTTATTATTAAGTAATAGTATTAGGTATCACTCGCAGGTACACTGACGTGTTTTTGCTTACCTGGCGTCATCAATGTGGCTCTGAGCGCATTTTTCCCCACCTAACTCTCCTATTGGCCTCGCAATTTATATCACTTCCCTCCGAAATGACGAGCCAGATATTTCTTGGCGCCCTTTAGTACTAAAAAATAAATAAATGCCTGCTGTTTAGAAAGCAATGACAAAAACTGCAGCTACATATTTTTTGGTACTAGAGGGCGCCAAGAAATGCCTGGCTGGTAATTTGCAAAGAAAGTGTTATGAACTGTGAGGCAAATAGCGATATTAGGTAGTGACCCTGACGGCGTCAGGTAGGCAGAAACATGCCTGTGGGTTAGTGTGTTTTTTTTTTCTCCTCATATTGCTTTTGCCGGGAGTAATTGCGTCAACACCATGAGGAAGCTATATTAGTATTATTTTTTGGTTATTATTTCGAGGCATTTTCTGTTTGTGTTACGTTTTCAAGAGCTTTTCGTTTGCTACCTTTCCTCTTTATAACAGATTATTTTCTAATCACTAAGAGAGAAAGAAACTCCACCATTCTAATTAATTTATTTTGCAATTATTGTAGATTCTGATGGCCATGGAAGAAGTTAATAGGGGATTAGCTGTAAGTTCTGTTTAAAAATTAATCGCACATGAGCAGGATATTTTAATTTATTTTGACAATCATGTATTTATTGTTTACAAATTTCTTTCGTTTGTGTTCAATATTCAATCCTTAATGAGCATACATTATTTGAAGGCTTGTAGATAAAATACCGTTAACAAGTACAAATGGTATGATATATATATATATTAATGTGCTTCCACGATGTATCACTCTTTAAATATGTATTTATCACATTCTTTCTTAGTACTAACTTAAATTGTTTTTGGGAGTTCCAGAATTTATAATAAATGCTGCTCAAGGAAAGTAAAAATAGTGGAGAAAAGATTTTTTTTTTGATTGTAGACTGCAGCGTAAAGACTAGTAATGCTACAGAAGGTACGGCCGACGGCCAGACAACACTTGTTTCGGGTGAGACTCTTGGCGGGTTACTACTTGCCCGGTAATACATGTATGGGAAAGATACTTACGTGCCAGCCGGCTTATGGCTGTAAGTGTTGCTGAGTCCACAAGGCATCCGGGCACTAACACTAAATTATGCTTGAATGCGTGTAGGTTAAACAAGTTCTTAAGACGGTTTATGTCTTTGTTCTGATTGCGCTGTAGATGAGGGTGAGTTGGCGTGGTAAAATATAAGTCAGGTTTTAAACACACATTACAATAATTTAATAAAAGTAGAATACGTTCACACTTCGCCTTGCTTAAACCTAACTTAAATATCGCATGTAATAATCGTCCTAACGCTAACTTTAACTCAGGGGGTATGTACACAAGGGCAGGCCACGGGTATCAGAGAAAGCTTGGAAAAACGTGCGGGGTACTGTATTGCATGCCACACCTAACTACTTGGGACACCTTTTGTGGTCGGGACTGTACACAAGGGAAATTCTATGTAATCGGGCCAGAGCGCGGGATGCAAAGGCGGCGGAAAATAAACTTGAAATGGGATGGTTTGGAGTGTTCGGTAGTACAGTATTCGAGGGAAAATAAAGGAACAGGAAAGCCGGGAAAAATTATCCAAGTGGAAATTAACACTCATGCGAGGGAATAAACGTAACGGTTTAGGACCAGTAAACTGCAACACATGCAAGGAAAAATAGAATAGGTAAAAATAATTGTGAGGGGACAGCACGCGTGGAGTGGACTGTCCTAGACTACTACGTAGGATGAAAAGAAGAAACACTTACTTGTGTCGCGCACTTCCGGTGGCTGCAGGCTGCTTCTTCGGCTTCGGTGACGTCTGCTTCGCACACAGGACACTTAGCGAAATTACTTTTAGAGAAAAAGGTAGGGTAAGGCGTCAAAGAATTAAGTTTGACAAAAGGATGAATGGTTAGGGACAAGTGACACAGGGTACTTGGGCACTACGGATTTCGCTGAAAATCCGAGAAAATCGGGATTTTTACAACTTTTCAGTCAGAGCCAGGGTCTAGGGGTATATCTCGTGGCTTCTGATTGGCGGATAGGGAAAAGTGAAAATTTCCAAAAAACTGGAAGGGCGATTTTTGAAGTTTTGGGCTTAACTGAAAGAGGTTTGCATGCCACATGATTAATTTCGCACGAAAACTGCGAATGAAGGAAATGTGTGCATGGCTTGAGAGAAAAATTACCCTTATTGACATAATTGCAAAATTTTGACACATTTCCCAAGCAGAACCTAAAAATCTGCTCAGATAGATCAATAGAGCGGTTCATTTTACATAAGAAAAGTGATAAAATCACAAGGGTCTCGCCGGTGTAAGAGCTACTGATTCTAGTCTAATAAGAAATTGAGAACTGTTCCACCATCCGGAACAATTTACCTTCGTAGCACTGTAAAGGGTAAAGTTACACCATAGAAAATTGGCGATTTGAATGCAACTTGGTTACAATGTATAATATATGTATAAACACATATGCCAGGTATTGTAGGGAACCAGTCCGAGCCAAAAGAGCGTCGAACACGCACCCCGGTCGGCGGTAACACTATATAGTTGGTCCGACATTAGTTCGTCTGATTAATATTTCGCGTTCTACATTATTTCGTTACTAAAGTTCCTGGAATGTTTACTAGTAAATATGAAGATATGATTTTTGTTCATGGTTTATGCAATAGAAATGTAGTTAGGACATTTAATAAATTTTGAAGCCACTTTTCAAATCGAAGAGACCCCAACAGAACTTTTTCCAAAATTGTTTGCTGTAGTTCAGGAAACTAGTGTATTTCCAAATGCAAATTTCTGGTGAAAGAACATTCTCAACATTGCTGAGGAAAACCCAAATGACAGTACCATAAGGATTGAAAATTAACTCAGATTACCACAGGAAGTTGTTTGTAATTCGCTTAGAAAAATGGTTTGATGTTTTTCATGTTCAATCAATTCAACAACTTGAAGATCGCGATCATATCTCAAGATTTCAATTTTATAAATGGATTCGTCAAAACCCAAGAGTAAATAAATACATTTCATTCAGTGACGAAACTGAATTCAATCAGACATTATCGAATGCAATGGTATATTTGAAAAAGTTCGAATACTAGTGACGGAGTTGTCTCTTTCAAGCCAGATGGTAGATGTAGCTTGTTCAAAATCCACGTATGATTCGATCCAAGGGAACAAATAGCTTGATCTCCGTTCCTTTTCTAGAAATATTTCTCAGGTATTGATAGCTGTTTATTTAATTACTTAAAGCTAGATATTATAGGATATTTGTAGAGCTGATCCCATTCTTGTTTTGTAAATAAACTATGTACGGTTTCTTAACTCTTAATACATTCGTTCCTTCATTTGCTAACTCGTTAGAACCAGTAAAACGTTTGCTGTTTCATTTTTCTAAGTGGAATTAAGAAATTCTTAAATAAATTCTTTTATATTTTCATCGACACTTACATTGGCAGACTTACGCAGCGCATAAACTTGAAGGCAACCTTTATCAAATATTACAAATTGCGTAAAATTAATTAAATTTAGCCAGGGATACCCTTTAACTTTTGACAAGAACAATGAAAACAAAAATTAGTACTAGTCGTTTAATCGTTTCTCAAAATATTTGCTGTTTTGATTTATATACTTTTGCATGCTTTCGAATCAGTTCTCGAAACATTCTTTCCACTCTAATGATATCTCCAAAATATGGCTTTTGAAGGTTTCAGCTATTTGTCGAGGCGATAAAAATCGCTGTCCACGCATCTTTTGTTTAAGAATCAGGAACGAGAAGAAGTCGTTAAGCGATTCCATGTTTTTCTCCTTCAAATAATCTATTGTTTGATGTGCTGTGTGAGAGCTGGCATTGTCATGATGAAGGAAGATGCGACGTTGTTGATTGTTTTTTCTAATTTCATTGATGACTTCTGTTAATCAAATTGCTGTATACCATTCAGCACTAATCGTCTTTGATGACGTTTCGTTACCAAAAGTTGAACGAAGCGATTCAATGCAACAGAAACCTATACATGAAATTTCAATTTTTTTACAAAATTGCTTTTTTAAACGCTCACTGTAAACAAATTACTCGGCCGATTTTTGCGCTGCCACTACTTCAACAACAACAATTGTCAAATTTTACAAAAATATCTCAAATCTCAAATCTCAATACGGCCATTTAGAGGTTATTTGCAAAAAATAAACCAATATTAATGGAATTTTGTTAAACCCGTAGGAAATATGTGCAGATGTTACTCTAGAAAATTGTATACAAGGCTGAAAATTATTTGCTTAGTTTGTTTACAATGTTAAAAATGTGTGCGCTGAGAAAAAATATTTATAGCTTTTTTAATTCCTTTGTAAACAGTGGCAGTCGGGGGTGCCGTAAGTGGGTGGTCAATTAGAAGGCTTGCACTAACTCGTGTATTTCAATCACACAGTACAGTGTATACGCTATGCAACGCAAATACGCGTGAATTGAAGCTTTGTACACTGAGAAAGATACGTAAATACAATAAAAAAGTACATTAGCGTAACAATTTTTTTTTCAAAATCGGTATTTCTACTGAAGCTTAAATATTATATAAAAAGATTACATGGGAATCACAATTTTATTTTTTTATTTGTAATATCTCTATTTTTAGAAAATGTACTTAACAACTATTAATTGTCTTGATTAAAATTCCATTTAACTCGCACAATCTATATCTTTTCGTATTTCATTCGTATGTACCAATTAGGCAATTGGTGTCAATGTCAGTAAGTGAAGAAAGAAAGCAGGTGATTATGGCGTCGATCGTCACGCCACGAATGTCGAAAACAAGAGGGGCGCGACTAATCAAAAAAAAAAAAAGACGCAGGAAACCAAGACACGGGTAGATATCTCTAAAAATATGTATTATAGGTAGATACGCTGAATGAAATTATGTCACCGCCGACGGTTCAGAGTCGTCGTATTTTATCTTTATGTGCAACGCACTAGGCCGCGTTTTGCTTGTTTGGTAGAACGTCGACAGAAAGCAAAAGCGAAATTAGTAGGCGACATATGAAAGTGCTTGCTATCAGGAATAATAAATCGGTAGATAGATGTAACTGAATGCTGAAGATATACGAATGTGCTTGTACGTGTGTTTATTTACAACGGAGTTCAAAAAATCGATCCAGTTGTGGAAAATAAACCTATTTCTCAAAAATAGCAGTTTGATTTTGACCTTATTTGCATATCCAACATTGATCTACGAAAAAAAAACAATGTTATATGAATGTGCAAGCAGAAGTCAACCACAATCATGTTCCCACTACACCTGACAACATGCAAAATATTGATTCTACATAGCTTCAGTGTTTCTCATTCATAAAGAACAAGAAGTATGATGTAGTAACAATACTTCTCAACCATGATTACATGCTTATAGCATCATACAATTCAAGATCACACTCAAAATATTTTGCTGTTACAGAAAGCGTATTTTTATTAACAAATTCACGCAAATACTTCAAATTTGCCGACACAAATATTCTCATTATCAGAAAGAAACTTTCTTAGAGCTATATTCTTTTATTTGTTAGTTTTTGTTCGAAACATAGTAGTATATGTGCCGTAATATTTCACGTGGGGAAAAATTGAAAAAGTTTCGAAATTAATGCTTTTCGGAAATTATTCGGATGAAATTGTCGTGCAATTCGAGAGTGTATCTAAAACACCCTTCCGGCAATTCGATTTTTATTCGAATTGATAAATGTATTCTTGAATGGGATATAGATATTTACACGACAACTAATCTTATTTGTATATTTATATACCATACATAAATGCTGTGTTTACGTATTTCCTTTTAAAACTCAGCGACTTCTGAATAATCACTTTGACTCATACTTGAGTTCCAATTTAAATTCTTTAAATTAACTCCTTTTAATTGGAGATTTATTTAGGCACAAGTTATTTGGATAATAGACTCTAAAATTAGCGCCATTTCTTACTATTGCTTTAGCACGTTAGCGATAGCCACTTTTGATGACTATTACTATTTAAAATATATTGATGTCGAAATATACGCCGAAACTATTTATTTTTGATGTAGACGCAACTGTAGTTGAGACTCTATGTTTTCTTATGACATTTTATACGACATACACCATTATAACCTGAAACTTTGGGAAAAAGAAAATGAAATACGAAAGAAATAATTGTCCGTTACCACAACTACCTTCGTTGGTTAGACTTATAATTAAGCCTGCAGAAACGAGTGCGCACTCATTGGCGGCAAAGGATACGGGTTGGAATGATAATGGCGAAGAGTCTCCTATCACTACCACTCGTACATACCAAACCCCATATTTTGAATGTTATCATTAATTAAAGCAAAATCATTTTTACTAGAAACACCGTTTATTGACGCTAGTTTAAACACATACGTAGATACTACAAGGGGCTCTGTAGCAATCTTGGCACATTATCAACCATTGCTTGACTATAGAGGGCGTTTCACCGGGCACCGCATCCATTGAGGAGTAAAAGAGTATACGTTGGAAAATTCTGAAAACTTTGCAGTACACTAAACTCGACATGTGCTATTGAACTAAAATATTTTTCATAATCTGACGCTTCCGCTTATACCAGAAATAGCTATCAACTCTGCTGGTTTAAATGACATACCAATATTTAATTACATTTGTGAATTCCTAATTTAATGTTAAGGTTTGTTTGTTAAAACAACTATACTGTAACCAAAAAATATAATGCTAAGATAGCTTAGCTTCCTCATGGTATTGATGGAATAATTCACGGCGAACGCAACAAAAGGAGAGAAAAAAATACACTAACACACGGAGATGTTTCTGTCTGCATTTGATGTGAATTATTCCATCAATACCATAACGAAGCTAAGCTATATTAGCATTATATTTTTTGGTTATTGTTTCTAGGCATTTGCTGATGTGTTCTGTTTATATACATCATGGTAAGTCTGTCGGAATATTCACATGTGCGGTTTCCCAAAGCGCTACCAGCGTCGCCATCTCGTGTTTAGCAGTCAGAGAACTGCTTGAGGGATGGCTTGGGGAACAGTACCCGGTTTATGTTGCTGCTTCCTGAACGGCAGACGTGCGTTTCTTTGGCACTAGGGGGCGCCAAGGAATGTCAGGTTTGTCGTTTTGAAAGTTGTGGCAAAGGAGAGAAAAAACTGCGAGGCAACAGCGACAGAAGGTAGAGATAAGAAATACTCTCGAAACCACGCTGATGACACCGGGTAGGCAGAAACATGTCCGTGTGTTAGTGTAATTTTTTCTCTCTCCTTTTATTGCGTTTGCCGTGAACTATGTTGTGTATATTTCTAACCATATTTTAAATATTTACGTTTATTGAACCACCTTTGGCAAATGGACGAATTTATGTGAATTTTTATGACTGCGAAAATGTTTAACTTGGAAAATTGAAATTTTGCTGAATCTTTTTTTTGAAAATATTATACAACGTATCCGACAATTACGCTTAAACTTTCAAATAGAAAAAGTGTCAAAACGAATTCCTTGTGAATACAACCACTTATTTTTCTCTTTACTATCAAATTGCTCCTACAAAAAAAAAAAAAAAACAGATATCATATTTATTAGGCATCTAAAATAGATACTTTTCAAGAGGTTTGGGAAAATGTGTATTGGTACATAATTTTGTTCGAAAGAACTTTTTGCTAGGCTCCAATGTAGCTTGTGTAGTCTTTTAAAATGCTGTTTAACTTTGGAGATATCCAAGTTTTAGGAAAAAATCCATCATTAGTGAAACGTTGAATTTTATCGTTCTAAAAAAATGGGTATATGACCGATTTACATTCATACTTCCTTGCAAACGTTTTAACGTTGTTGACCACTATAACCATACTTGACGAGTAGTATCACTTGATAAGCGCCTTCCACTACTTTCCTCAACTTCCATTTGTAATTAAAAATCACCTAACTTAGGATTGATCTGAATTCTTTTATAATAGATTCGTCTCATGCACCCAACATGCGCTTTCTTCAAAATCTTGATATATTTTGTAAGATTGCTTACCGCTAAATTTACCCGTTGGAGGAAGTTAACATAAATAATTGAGGAAAGGCGTAAAAAATCTTAGTAATGTGTTCCATTAAAAAAAAACAAACTTTTAGACGAAAGGAATTATCATCCAGCCACATGCTAGGTACATCTCCTGGAAGGAAGTATTGTCAATTTTTGAAAGTAATACGAAGTGCAACAACATACACAATTTTACATTTGTAATTTCGCCAAAATCACATTAGGAGACCGAATTAAAATTCCATCTATGGTCATCAATAATACCTAAACGTGAAGTATTCGAACCAAAACTGAATTACCAGAATTGACACCCGTGAACTGCCACTACCAAATTTAAATAATACAAAAAAAATAACAATAAACATAAAATTGTAAGCACAAAAACCTATAAGTACCGAACTAGAGCCTACATTATTCAATTAAGTCTATTTAAAATCTAAGCAAAGTAGTATAAATATGATCTATAAACTCAGTTTAGTAACGAATAGCAATTTTTCTGACAGAAGACAATTTTCGGTTAAATATAACAAATTACTATACTATTATAAAGCAAATTATTAAAAAAAAACGAATTTAAAGAATATTTCGATCATTAAACAACATCAAAGGGTGTTTAAAACCACAGAGGACTGATCAAAACGTATATACAACGTTTTTAGCGGCAAAAAGGAGGATTTTAACAAGAATTTTATTTACACACACGAGGAACTTTCAGCTGTAATTAAAAC
>LR736918.1:172011-187984 GCA_902654985.2 Oryctes borbonicus | reverse complement strand
GTTTTAATTACAGCTGAAAGTTCCTCGTGTGTGTAAATAAAATTCTTATATATATATATATATATATATATATATATATATATATATATATATCGAAACCGTGCAACTATTATTATGTTAATTCTTAACGGAACACATTAGTTTTGCTAATTTTCCTAAAAAGAAATCTATTGAATATATTTCAAATAAGATCGAAGAAGATAGAATTCGATTTACAGCGTGTGTTTTATGTTTCAGGCCGATTTATTATGAGGCATCTAACGCCGCAACAACGTATTGAAATTATCAATTTCAAATACGTGTGTAACTGTAAATATGTAAAGAAAATTGCACAACTTTTTTAATATTAATCGTGTGCCAAACAAGTTAACCATACAACGTGTAATGAATAATTTTCAAGATTTGCATACACTGGAAGATAAACCAAAGTGCAGGAGAAAACATAGAACCTACTCCAGAAGATATTGATGCAGCGAGGCACAAAACAGATTTGTATTTATTCTCGTACAAAATTCAATTATTACAAGGACTAAAGGAAAGAGACCTTGAACGATAGTGGAGTTGGAGTATCCAGCTTTTACAGCTCAGTACAGACGACCCCAATTTTTGGCAAAAAATTATCATGAGCAACGGGGCATTTTGATTTGGCTGTCTTTATTAATAAGCAAAATAGTCGCTATTGGGCACTTACAATCCTCATTTGATGCACCAACGACCATAGTACCCTTTATTCCTACTCTCTAAGGATGCTAGAGATGATGTTGTAACAGTTACTGGCAATGGCTTTCGTGACATGTCTGAAAACGTTATTGTACCCAAACTGAATCAATTGGGACTCAGAAAGTTTGGGAGAAACCTTTCCCGGTCGAATGATCTCCAAAGACTGGTGATATCTACAACAAAATTGCAAAAATAACACCAGAAGTCTGCGAGAATGTTATGAAAAACATGCTTAAAAGAGGTACGCCATAGCTAGAGGTGGCTACCGACATCATTTTCCAAAAATAATGTTAAAAACCAAATAATCAACAAACAAAATATACATTTATTTTCTTTTCACTTAAAAGTTACTAAAAAAAATATCGGCGTACTGTACTATAAAAAGCCACGGTATGTGAAAGGACATCAAACAAAGGCACTAATCTCCGAATGCTATTTATTGTTCTGTATATGCATATCGAATAATTACCCTAACCGTATCCAATCACGTTAGTTGTGTTTTCCTTACTTGCTATTTTGGATGATGAAAACATTTACGAATTTGCTGCAACAAGCTCTTATAAAACACACAAATAAATCCAAGTTACAAGAATTCAAACGCAATAGTTTTATTGCTGAGGTGACATACACTGTGGGGCGTTACGGTTTCTTATGTTTTCTCAATTGCTCTTTTTTCAGTCTCAAAAACTACATTCCTAAGTACCCACTAAAACACTTCACATGTACATTGCGCACATATATGCCCGTATAACTCCATCAAGAAAAAATAGGACAGATACTACTTGGAATAAACACACCAATAAACGGTACAATTTACGTACGTAACAAACACATAGGATACAAATAGACATTAATTTCTATTTATGTCCATTCGAACAGAATTAAAACTAACGTTTGTTAGCTCACACCACCACAACGCCTTTTGCCAAATGTCAATGTCGTTAGGATATATATTATTAAATGCGAAGTAGTTAATTACTGGTTGCAGTGGGTAGTAATCGGTAGTAGTGAAAGAAATAGATTATATTTATAGAATCAGATTATTTTCATAGTCTTGATACAATCTCTCAAAAGAGAAATTAGCTATCGTCCTTTTGTTTTTGTATCATAAACAAAACTTTGACTGTAAGTTTTCGATTAATGTCGGTATCGCACATATTTGTGCAGTTACAGAAAAGTAATTCACATTCTTGAGGCAATCTTTTAAGTAGAATGCAGTAGTGTACGCACATTTTCAATAAACTCATTTACTGATGTAAAAATAGATTTCTTTTAAACGATGCTTTTCTCTTTAATTTTCGATCATCTCACTACTTAAATTACTAATAAGTAATACTGAGATCCCACTTAGCAAATTTTTTGAAAAACATATTGCCCGAGCATCTTCACAATGATAGGTTTTATTGTGTTTTCACAATATCAAATCAATTATGCTCCCTTTCCCGAAGTATAAATTACATACATCAGAAAAAAATTTCCGCTAATTGCTGGACTTATTAAGTTATACATGCTCACAATACTTTCCCAAGAAACTAAAGAGAAACTTTTTTATACATCAAATGATTAAATAAACTTTGCTTATAGCCAACTCACGTATCTTCTAGAATAAAGAAAAGCAAGCAGACGTGAATTTTAGAAAGATATATTACCAGCGAAAACATAACAGTTTCCTAGATCCCTAAAGAGAATGCGCCTATAAAAAATGAAATATTCCTACTTGAATTGCGGTCGGGAGCCGAATTCTAATTGATAATTAATAAAATATACGATGCTGTACATGGCTTTGCCTGACACTCAGAAGCGTCAAGGAAACAAATTCGCATATATCAAAGCAAAAAAGCTTTTGTTCGCTTCCCGTAAAATAAATTCCAACCGTACGAAATACATTCCTATAACAGAGTTCAATTTATCAGGTTACATGCTATATCGGCGACCAATGCTGTAGTACAGATAGGTTACTTATATAATAAATTAATATAATAAATTGTACCTTTGTAAACGGAGATTTTTCTTATTATAAGGTGGCAGGTGCCTCATAAATTAGTAGGTACCCCAAGTTGTATTTTCTTTTCTTTTGGAATATAGTATATATTAATACTTTTCTTGAATTCCTGTTAAATTCTAAGCATTCTTTTTAAAAAAATCAAGGTTTACATGAACCTAGATTAAAGATGAAGGGACCGTTGGTAATATTCGATCTAGAACTTTATACAAATGATTTCCTAATTGACGCATTGAGACATTTCTTATACGACCTCATTGCGATAAATAGAATTTTTAATTCGAATAATTCACTGTAGCGACTGTTGGCAATTTCATAATGGTACCAATAAAAAATTATCGCGCCATAACATTTTAATCGGCTAAGTGCCGCAGGTGATTATAAAATTAAATTGTCTTTATTTGGTTAAATAATCTTAATGTAGTTGCAGTAACAAACGCAGCTTTTAAACTGTATAATATAATTTTCTTTTTTAAATAACTCCCAAAGCTTAATTATCTTTAGTATGCATTTGAAAGTGTATACAACTGAGGCTTTAAAAAAAGCAACTTACAATAATTTACTTAAGTACATATACTTTATTATTAATTTTGTTTTTACTTTATTACAATGCTTCATCAACCTTTACAAGCTTTATTTGCATAGAAGTTTTAAAAATTAATCGATCAATACTGGTTTCATTGAAAGATTCAGCACCAGTCTTAAAGACCACAAAAAAATAAACACACAGACAGACATCTGTGCTGAACATACTATCGGTCTCTTTCTTTGTCTAATAATAGATATTTAGACTTATTGCAGAATAGAGTTGTTCCATCTCTATTTCCTAATTATTAAGGTTGAAGAAGAACTAGTAGACAATAATCCAAATCTGTTTATTTCGTTCCAGTGAAATGGGACACCACCTCATTATCCACTCAGTCTTACATAAAATTTTCCTAAGCTGTCAACTAAAAAGGAGGGGAGCTACAAAGTGGCCGCTACGATCACTAAATCTTACTCCGTATAGTTTTCTCTTGTGGTGCCATTTAAAAAAACAGAGATTACCGCATCCCACACACGGTAACGAAAATGTAAAGTGAATTTTAACAATGTGGTAATACTTGTCTTTACATTTCTCAACGATAGTTACAAAAGTTTTCATACTTTCTATTATATTATAATTCAACTACCAGAATGGAAATACCAATTGCCATCAACATTTTGGCAACTCTAATATATGCGCATATTCACCGACTTCGCACCTGCAGCGCCAGCAATATGCAGTGGCATGTCTGGAGCTTGACAAACTTTACTGCAAAGTTAAAGCAGGCTCGCAAGACACATGGGACAACGCCTCAGTGCAATTGGTATCATAAACATAGCAGCTTAGCACATTAAGCGTAGTTTGAACTCCTGTATAACTCTTCATATGCTAATACGATGTTTAGTAATTTTTGTATTTATAAGTTGCTTAACAAGTCGCAGTAAAGGAAATGTGTTTCATAACATGAACATTTTAAAATGAAACCCGTAGTGCTTTTGACTACGATACCGGTCGCAATTTTTAAATTAATTAATGAGTTTATGTTAAATAATGTAAACATTTTTAAAAGTTAGAAAAGTGCGAACTATTTTGTGCGCATTGTGATTAGTGAAGGATGAATTGTGCATTATATTTACGAAAAAGTGCGAAGAAACTAAGATTGTGTAAGCCCGAGCGTTATAAGTTATAAGAAACTGCTCAAGTAGAGTAAGGGGTGAAAAAATCCCCTTTATCTGATGAAGAGAGATATAATCGGCGCTTCTGTCGTAGTCAGAAGAGCTACGGAAACAAAATTTAAAAAATTACGTGGTATTGCATGATCCAAAGAGGTTAGGTGCGCCACGAAGCAAGGACGCTAACCAGAGCAAAAATAGTGTCCAGTAACCAATTTCATTCAGTTAAAAGTGAAAGTGGTTACCATCGTCATGGGAGCTGTAAACCTGGACAATCACTACCACTAGGAGGGCAAGAAGGCGTTGTCCGTTGCCCGCCAGCGAAACACTGTTTCCTGCCAATGGACTGCTCCATAAGTCGCACATATTTTTTTTAATTTTTTAATTAATACATATTTATATTTGTTTCTTATTGCTCTGAGTAGTCCAAATTTATATTTATTCTTTTTGTCAAAAATGTTAATAAAACTAATATTCATTTTATTTTATTTTTTGGGGCGCCAGTGTCACTAATAAATCATATGTGTGTTTTTATAGTTATTATTAACTGAAACATCATTGTTATTTATTCTTCTTTCGTAATTAAACATTGTTATTTTTTTTAATCAATTCTATTAATTCGTAATTAAACCTGCGAAGCTGAGGAACTATATTACTAAGAAAGTTTCAATTATTACTTAAAGTAAGAATTTTAGAAGTAAGTAGTCATTTTCATTGCAATTTCATTTAGCTTGCAATCAACACCGTCCCACGATCTTTTGTTGGATTAACAGTGGAAAGGATACATTTTACATCCAAAGATATCTTTTTTGCAGATGTAACAACAATTGCGTTCTTTTGAAGAGAAGTTTTCACGATTTTTAGATTTTTGTAAATATCTGGAAAACTAAAACCGGTATTTTCTTTTGGTTCAACGACAATTTCAAGTATATTATATACTATAGAATGACGAAAATTATTTTCGGAAAAAATAAACAACGGTAGACCGGGGTAGCCCATATCTTCCAATATATTTTTATTAAAAATTTCTTATTAAATTTTATATTAAAAATAAGGTAGTAGGCACAATGGCGCTAATTAATATAACTAACAGTAATATATTTTCGGAAAATAATAGAACATATTTAAAAAGGAAGTAAAATGCCCACAAAACATAGAATACACTATAAGCTATAATGTAATTATGATAATATGATTGTAAACAATACAATTCTACATACAGTAATTATGCTATGTATTATGCCATAATGGTAGTCAATATAAGTATTGATAATACAAATATTGCTTGCACCACAAACAAGGCAGAATAGCAGGTAAATTACACGGGGCTATTTTTTCGCAAAACAGAATTCTGTAGGATCTTTAAATAGTCACTAATCCGCGTATCCATATTTGTACCACAAGTATTAAAGACGTTGAAAAATCTTGTTGATTGTGCGTTAACGATTGCAGCTTCATATTATTTCTCTGGTGCAAATCTATATCGTAATTCATAATAATCACTGCACCAGAAAGAGATCTTTCTCCGGATCCTAAAACCAAACATATGCAGAGGTTATACCATCGCTGTTGTTTTTTTTGTTTTTTATATATATTTAAACTGTTTACAGTTTTATCTTTTTGAGCCAAGTTCGGCAATACAATTCCTACTCTAAAAATCAATCAAGAGAACGCTGTTGTGTCCAGTATTTGAAAAAAAAACATCTATTAGCCACATTTTAAGGTGATTTGTGAGTTTACCAGACGTCAAAGAAGAACTGTAAACATTTGCGGGTCTAGGCGATGATTGCGCAACTTGAAATCCAAACATATCTGTAGATTCCTTCAATATCAAAAAGAATGACAAAATTAAGCATTAACCTTATCTCAATCCCCTGGTAATTTTTTTTCCTAAAATAATTTGCGTCTTCCTTGACTATGTAATATACACTACTAATTATTTTAATATTAAAAAATAATATTTAGAGGGATATAGAGCACTCCTTCTTCTCATTTTGCCTCCTTCTTATTTTTTGCGTCATTCTTGAGTGATTATCTTTCAAATTATCTCTTAAAAAAATATCTATTATAGTTAGAGATATTTACAAAAATCTAAAAGTGAAAATTTATGGGAACACTGTACCCTGAAATCGGGGGATTCGGCCGCTAAAAAATTGCGTTGTTTATGATATTCTTTCAGTTCCTGCAATTTTATCGAAATCTGAGTTTTCGAGTAGCCAGTGTTACCTTGTTAGTACAGAAAGAAAGTAGAAAAAAATAAAATTGTATGGCAATTTAGATAATTCCGCAGAAACGACAACATACTACCTTCTTCTGAAATCGAACTAATAAAATATATTTTAACATTTCTAAGAGAAGATGTATTTCGCTAATGTGAATGGTTTATTTAAAAAGTAATTTCAAGTGCTGTAATGACAAAATTTTATTTCGAAACCAAACTTGATTCAACTTCTGTCATTTAAAAGAACGGCGAGTTTTGTGCATGACGCACTAGTGTAGAGGGGGTGTGTGAACGTTAAAGTTTCTACTATTTCCATATTCATTTATAAGGTAACACTTACTCAGAGATTCTGTAATCTTGTAGCCGCAATACTTACAAAATGCAGGAAACCAACGCAATTAAATCGTTACATGCACCGCATTTACATACTGATTGGTAACTTTATTTGTTTACTTTTAAAATTAAACCGTAACAAATATCTTCTACAAGGTTACCAGTTCACAGTAATAATAACCCGGTAAATGATTAATAAAGATTTTACACGAATTTACGCCATTATTTAAGCCATATACCTGTCACACCGTAGAAAAGGCATATGCTTCTACCCGGATCCCGTAGGTAAGCATACCGTCTATTAAGACTAGTAAGCGAACTATATCTTCTGGCGTTGTCTACATGTTTGGAAAAGTGCAGTACTGTTACAAGAGCCTTTCAAGATCGCTTTAGTTATTAAAGTAAGCCCACGATGTTTACATTTAAATTAAATTCGTCACGGTACACAATCTTTGAATTGTACCTTTATCAAAACAGCTGATAATTTTTTGATATTTTCAATATTACATTTCCAAAAAAGCCCAAATCTTATACAAATCAAGATATACAATTATCAAAAAGGTGAAACATTTAAATATAGAAACTGTTGGATGGATATCTCTGTGGTTACGCATAAAGAAACAGTTATTTGATTTTATTACCAATAAAATAAAAATCAACTTAAAATTAAAATAATCGCAAATTTAAAGCATTACGTTTGGAAAAACAGATATAAAAACCTAATTTGAAAATTAAGAAAGAACAAAATTCAAGATAAGAATATTCTAAGAGCAGAGAAAGAAGATTTTACAGAATTAAGGTGACTTATTATAAGTAATTTCACTTAAATTTATTGAAAAAATCATTGAAAATAAAAAAATACATGAATTTTACAAAAAACATAAACATTTAGCATATTTTTGAAATATCTCAAATTTGGTGATCCTGGCAGAATGCTATAATAGCTAATACGTTTGTACATATATACTTCATAATGCACCATGTACACCTTATCTTCTCTAATTAAAATCACATCACAAACCCTGTCCTTAACAAATGGTTAGCAAACTTCAAATTAACATTGTTCGTTAGCAATAATGGTAGCTAGGACTGTAGAGTAGTGTGCTGATACTTTACTGTTTGCCATATTAGTTAGACCAACTAATTGAGATATCATGCAAGCCATACCAAAAGTTAAATCACTATCTTAATTGTGCAATATTTTACATATTTAAAAAATACTAGTTTAATTTCAAAATAAGCCCCAACTGCCGTATCGTACCACAACCAATAAATAGCCTTCCTTTTACAGTGTTAAGTATTTTAGTTTAGTGTAATATTTAGCGAAACAACTGTTTGTAATCGTTGAACAAGCTACAGAAGTTTAATTGCATTTTCTCAAAATAATAAGTAAATCACGTAAATTTACAGACTATTCCGCATCAATATTCAGTATATAGTTACCCCAACATTTTTTTTTCGTAGATATTTAAAAATATATATCTACATTTCGTATGTTTTAGATGGAACCTTTTAGTGGCCTTTATTAGATTAGAAATGGAAAATAATTAATATGATCAATTTCTGTGTTCGGTAATTGTTTATTGTTTATTGTTTAATGAGTTTATAATAGCAAATTTAAAAGTACTAATTAATTTAGTTGCTTTTTTCGTTTAGGATTTGTTTCTGAAGTTTGGAATTTACTCTAATCACGATTGACAATACTAACAAAATATTAAAAATATTAAATTAAAAATTTAGAGTGTAATTCAATGTAACATTGTTATCTATATCCTTTCCAATACAAATATTTCCATCTTTACAATATATTTTTCTACCTTTGTTAATACATAAATAATTCCTATTTTCTCTCTTATTCAATTGATTTAAAACATCAAACAAAGTAGCAAGCAATTTCCATATAATATAAATGTTTATGCATATAAATCGTTGGAAAAAAGAAATGATTACGTAGGTTAGGTGTTGAATTATCCGGTGCGGGTTGTCCCGTTTTACCGTTGGTCGATTTCTGTTAAGTCATCCCGATAGACCCCGGGAAATGAAGTTTGTCTACCTTCTTATATAAGTAATAGAAGCAATATTCAAGTAACCACACAAACAGAGTTAGTTGTTTTATTTGTTTGTGTGGTTACTAGGAAATGCTTTGATGCCAAGCGTCTTTTAAATAAAAGAAAGAGAAACGAGAATCGAAAAATTGATCAACTGGATTGTAAATTGTGCTACAATAAATTTCATCGTCATAGTTATTCATAATTAACAGAATTCAACTAAACGCTTCACCTAGAACGTTGCTGTAGCGAGCACTTGTTGTCAAAAGGGACAAACATTAGACATTGAAGTGCTTTGAAAATCATCATCAATTCAAATAATTTCATATGAAAAAATGTAATAGGTGGATCTAAAAGATTGTTGTCATAAAGAAGGGAAAATCTTGTTCGTGTTTTAATATGCCCATATTACTTGTTCGGATTAAAAAAATAATAAAACAAATTGTCATTCAAACTATTATTAATTATTTGATAATATAAATAAATGTTCTTTTGCCATTCTTTAAAGTAGAATCGAATGGATTTAACCGGCAAAGCTGTTGGGCCAATATGTTAGCAAACAGGCCACGCAGGGCCGAACCAGGCTGAACTGGCAAACTTATCAAGCTAAGCCGGGGTAGGCATAAAGCGTTGGGCCCGGCCGGACCAGGCCTACAAAAGTATCAAAATGTCCACCTCCGATGGTTACAGTCAGATTAAGGTCTTCATAACATAAATCTTATTGTTAAAAGTTACATATTAGAGTTGATATTGAAGTTGGAGTTAAAAGTTTAAAAAATGAAATTGATGAAAGTTAAAAGTGAAAGGTATTCTTTAATAGATTTTAACGGGTTTTACTTTTTTCTATTTTAAGGATCCCTAAAAGACTAAAAAGTATTTTCTTTTTCTGTATGCTTTCTCTGTTTCTTATGTATTTTTTGCTAGCAGCGGTTATGTTTTAACCCTTCTCCCAAGGAAATAATAGGGTGTACCTGTATTAGCTGCTACATTCCCTTAAGATATTTTTAAATGGACTGAACATGTGATAATCGCACAGTAGATCTCACGAACTACAATCTTGATTGAAAATATGCACAGTAAAGAATGTTATGCTAATTTAACTAGAACTGATGTCGAATTATTCGGAAATATTTATTAGTTTAATAAAAAATCATCAAGTTTGTGAAACATTAATGTCAAATTAATAAGGAAAATTAGTTAATCTTACAATAAATTATGTTCAGAGGTTTTATTTTACATTATTGTTATATTAGTTGTATTAACATTACTTTTTTACTATGTACCAATGACACTGAACAGTAAGAATGGTACCTACTCGAAGATAGTTCAAAGTGACGATAATTAAAAGTGTCTGTAAATTTTCCTAAGTTAAAATGAGAATAGTAATAGTTCAACTTCTTCATGGAATCTAAAGTACACCTAGTCTTAAAACGCAACTTATGTTCCGTGCCCGTATTGCCGCAAACAGATACAAAACAACAAAAAAGGGAAGCAAAAGGCTTGTACGGCACACTTTTCTTCCTTCCTCTACATTCCCCTAAGCTGCTTTCAAACTAGATTGCTCATATTGGCGTGTAACCAACATAAAGAGCAAGAAAATCATACTGATTCGTTCCTTTTGTAGTTATAATAAATCTGCGGTCAGTAAACTGATTTTAAATGCTAGTTCAAACAATTTTTCCTCAAGGTATTGTTAGTACAAAAAGAATCAATTTAAGATAGTCATAATTACCTAACAAGCCAGATTCACAAATGAGAACGACTTGTAAAGATATTCGGCTCGAGAAGCTCCACCTAAGCACCTTATCTAGCTATAGTTAGCTGTTCATTAACATCCTATAATCCTATCTTAACTTGTGCATATTACGGGGAATTATCTTGAAGTAATGTGCAGCTTGTTATAATCCTCCTTCGTTAAAGCACTTACGTGGTGTATAATTACAATATGTGTTTAACGTGGTGTATAACCTCTACCTAATTTGTAGAAGCTTAAAAGCTTTAAAAGAAATCCACTTATCCAGAAAGTAAGTGTTCGATCAGATTAAAAGGGGAAACAACAAACAAATCATCCGCTTTCAAAAGTAAAGTAAAAAATTATATCCTACGCTTTTAGCCACAGATATACGACGAATGTTCTCTTTTAAGTTTTTTCTTGTACGTGATATAATTGGTTCGTTGCTAAGAAATGTTGGAAAAGCAAGCAAACAATGAAATTAATGCAGAGAGATTAGGAAAAAGCTTAATTGTAAGGTAACCACACTAGCAATAAATAGAATGAATGTAAAAATGGTTAAATTCGAAATATTCTCGGAAGATTATGGTCCATTTTTTCTACGGCTGGTGTCAACCCTACGGAATATTTAAGTTCCGGAGCTTGTAGTAACCCGAGAAGTCTTTTAATGTGTAAATAGTATGTGTAAAGTGTTGCATGACTTTGTTGTTCTCAAACACCAAGGAATATGGCAGTCGTTAGGAACCAGCAAGGGATTTGAGGTCAGGATGCCGACCAAAAATATTCCATTTCATTTCAAAACTTCATCACAATCATGCTACAAGTCAAATTAACAAACATTAGATTATTGAAAATGCAGTAACTAAGGCGCAACTTACAATGAGCTATAGTTGTTATATCTAAAACAGTTTCAAATTCAGAAGATTGACTATCTAATTGTAACTCATTGTAAGTTATAGCTTAATGATTATATTTTCAAAAATAATTTGTGTAGTGTATACCTGATGTATCTTTAAGGTAAGAGGAAATGCTGGTTAAAATCTAAAAGCTTATTTTGTTAATGTGGTTGTTATCCCGACATCAAATCACGTGTTTACTACCATCACTCCTTGGCCGTAAACTATTACAACAATATGCTTCCATTATGTATGGCTCATCCAGAAAATCTTACCAATATTTTCGTTGTGAAAAGTGCACAAGATCTATAACAACTATCTTTAACATTTCTACCGATAAATAATTCCATGAGAATACACTAAATGTTTTAAGAATCTCTCTCTCTTGTGAGAGATATGTTGGAGCTGAAGTATATAATAAAATTCAAATGATAACTATCATGCAACAACTATCCAAAGCTAAGTGTCTATGATATCACAGACGCGCATACAGATAAGTTAGCAGAGAAACCCAAACAATACAAAACATGCAAGAAATGTTCATCTGTATGAAAAACCTCCAAGCGTTACACAAAAAGCAATATAACTGTACTAAAACAAAATGAATTTTAAAGTTAATTGCTTATATGTATTGCTAATATAGCTACTCATGATATTGATTGAATCACTCACATTGCCCTTGCTGTGAATGATTTTATCAATACCATGAGTAGTTGTATTAGCATTATTTCGCTTATTGTTTCTAGGCATTTCTTTATGTGTTTCTAATACATTCTGGTAAACCTAAGGAATCATTTACATGTACGGCTACCCAGCTCTCAGGTGTCCGCCCTTTCTAGTCTAGCAGTTCAATAACTGTTCGAGAGTTAGTTTGGGAACTGTATCCGCTTCCTGTCGCAGCTTTCTAGACGGCCGATGTGTATCTCTTGGCACTGGATGTGTCGTCAAAAAATATACCTAGCTCGGAATAGCATTTATGACGGTAGACGGAAACATATCCGTTTTGAACCTAGAGTAGCTGTAATATTCTGGTCATTTTCCCTAAGCATTTTTTCGTGCATATGTCTTGTTTTAATAGGAATCCAAATTCCCTTGATATCTCCACAAAATGGTCATCACCTCAAACTGTTACTCCTCTCCCCAAATGGTTTTTTGTAATTTTCAATCAGACAATAGTTAAGAAATACCAAATCTGGATTATAAGGCACTTGCGCAACTTCTTCAAGAGCATCGCTGTAGCGCTATAAAATCCCATGTGCCAGCTTTCCACGGTTTATTAAAACCTCTGAAACGAAACATTAAGCTTTGATATTCCTTCTATTAAGAGTCATAACCAAGAAATTTTGTCGGAAAAGGTATACCATTACTTCAGTTCTAATTTTGATTTCTGTTCTTCCTTTTCAAGACTCTGGTGTCGTAAAGGCACCTGGCTAGTTTCGATTTGATCACAACTGTGAATCCGTATTCCATCTCCAGTAATGATTCGTCTTTTCAAACCATGAAACATCGCTTAAATGTTTGAGCTTAAACCTGTATTTGGGGAAAACGCTTGGAGAGTCCACTTTGTCATTCTAAGATTTGAAATTCTGAAAATCCAAAGGGATTTTGTGTTTTAACAACACCTAAAGTTATCAACCTTATCAACAGGTCTACCTGAATGCGGATCGACATCTAAAAATTCCAAACCATACTGAAACAATTTTCACCATTCGCAAATACTTGATGATAGGACATTCGTTCCCATAGATAGAATTAATATTTCATTAAATATAAGTTTTCTGTTTTGGACCCAATTTTTATCAGACCTGTATTTTATCCAGTAATCCAGTAATAAACAAACAAATTGCAAAAATGTGCCAACAAAATATTATGGGGTTCACCAAAGGTCAAGTTAACTCCCTACAATTTTCTTCATAGTAGTTTCCACATTATGGATATTATTAATATTATTCTCGGTGTTTTAATTCTTTCATGTGAATTCTCGCCTCGTTATAAATGAATACTGAAATAAACTTTATTAATGTATATTATAGAGACCGCGAAAACATATGCACTTGTTTCCGATCGCCTAATATTGCTTTACTCCCGCAGGTTTCACAGAAAATTTCGACAAATATATCGACACAAACATCAATCGTTACTACTTTTATGTACGGACCAAATTTAGACGCGGATTATACAAAACAGCGATGCGACAATTTCCGTTTTGTTGAGAAAATCCTGAACGACGTGCAGCAAAATATTTTTTTTCAGAATGGCACACCCACACGTCAGAAATCTGAACTTCGACTACTATGTTTGACGTTGAACTGGAAACAAGTAATTCATTTTTTTTCCTACGTAATGTTTCTCCTATCAAATCGAAAGATTGCTCATATTGGTGTGTAACCAACATAAAGAGCAAGGGAATCACACTGATTCGTTCCTTTTGTAGTTATAATAAATCTGCGGTCAGTAAACTGATTTTAAATACTAGTTCAAACACTTCAAACAATTTTTCCTGAAGGTATTTTTAGTACAAAAAGAATTAATTTAAGATCGTCATTATTACCTAACAAGCCAGATTCACAAATGAGAACGACTTGTAAAGATATTCGCCTCGAGAAGCTCCATCTACGTATCTTCCTACCCAATCTTTTTCCTACGTAATGTTTCTCCTATCGAATGGACTGAAATGCCAATATCTGACATATGACCTACCTACAGATGTGTATCTGTCGTTGTACAATTCACCTCATACTACGTGCCGGCTGTAATCTAGCTCACGTAAGCGTTACCGAAATGTCAGCATTGTCCTGCAATACTTTAAAGTTTAATTGCGATTAAGATAAACAAAAGGCACCTTACGTTTTAGCGCAATATATTACACAATGAAGCTGCAATACAAGATAATGATCCAAACATATGGGTCCAGATGTTTTCTTTATCTAAATTGTTCCGAATGCTCCACTTAAAGCAGGTAAAGTATCTCGGAAACGAAACATTTGAGTTTTTCAATCAACAAAAAATTGAAATGTGGAGCATCTGCACAAACACCTATGTAAAATTTTATTTACGTTTTAAAAATTCAACGGTTTAAGAAATATTTAGGTTCTTGTCAAGGTCACATTCTAAGTGCCTGGTTGCAAGTTAAATTATCTCGAAATTATGAATTTTCAATTGAAAGAGACTTGACTAATCCGGACAATTTTCATTGCAAAATTAACTCTACTTTTAACAATTAAGAATTTTAAATCTCAGTTGAGTTGCTCAGTAGGTTCTGACATGTTATAATTTCATGAAGATTGATATCTTAAAACACAGTACTCACTGCAACGTAACTTGAGCTACATATTTAATTTTTCAAATTTATTATCAGATGTGTAAGAATGTGGAATCTGGAAATATATAAAAAAATAGTTAACTGGTAACAGAAAAACTTGAATCAGTCGAGGTTTTTATACAGTGAAGTCCTAAAGTATCCTCTCATCCCATTTTTTAAACGACAGAAGCTATCGCTTTTCGTAAAATTGTGGCGATTTTGATTTTTATTATCTAACTCTTAGTGTTTAGTGTCACCGCAATAACGTCAATTACCTTATTTCAACGTTTATTTTAAGCTGTTTGAAAGGCAATCGAAAGATGAATCTGACGAATGCCGCCTATGCCTTACTTTAGCTTAAGAAATATTACCATATTCAGCAAAACAGGTTTTGGTAGGTAATCCATTTTTGGTGTTTTGCACAGTTAGCTAGAAAAAGCGCCATGGTCTTCTGGAACACCAGGTTGATCAAATAAGTTCGTTGAAGCAATAAAAATTCGGAAAGTATTAATGCAGCGACGTGACAGTGATAATTTATTTAGAAAATATAATTACCCAACGGCGCTATAATTAGCTGCTCTCCACGCTGTTTGAAGTTAACAGAGTGGTGGAATAAGTGTTAACGGTGCGATAATTTATCTGCAAAACACATGTTCCTCCCAGAAGTTAATACACACTGGCCGCATTATGAATTAACGTAATTCCCGAAACTGCACTGCTTGAAAACTATTCCATTTAACGACTGTTGAATATAGTCCTTATCTTATACATTTACAAAGTAACAACTGCTGCGGCAAGAACATTTCGGGCTCATTAGCGACGATATAAGCGTTTGGCAAGATGGAGAATTAAATTTAATTCCAACTATCTGCTAGTATAAGGTCCTACATGCATAAAAGTTCAGATTTCGGCGGTGCAATTTAGAATCGATAGAACTCGCATTTGATTTAGGTAATTGCAGACGTTAAATTAAGGTAACGTCTATTTGAATGCTCTTGCTTATAATTTGTTCGCTGTTGAAT